>MU570271.1:517519-622626 GCA_024362625.1 Silurus asotus
TAATATAGTCCACACTGGTGATAAGGTTTCAAAGCCAGTCCTACATGCCTTCTTTCTTACTGCGCTGACATGAAACAAAGTATGAACCCTCCAAAAAGCACACATGCTTTTCAGCATTGGTCGCTCAGTGTTTTAAGTCTGGTGTCTCATCTAAACATGCAGCCCAGTCTGAGCTCTTCCATGGTTTATCGGATTAAGGCTGGTGCCTCACTGCTGGTAAGGATCAGGGTTTGAATCCTGCTAGTTGTGATATCGGTTATTTTCTTGCTTCCTAAATCTTTCTTTAGCTTTATAGTCGTGTGTGATGGTTCAAAAGTAGATAGACCTGCTCTAAACAAACTTCCTGGCCTGTCTTCTCTGATGGTTCAGTGGGTTAAATCAGGTATCGTGCTTTTGGTGAGGTTCAGGGTTCGAATCCTGCTTTCTGCCTGCCAGTCACAATCAGGATTCACTTCCTGCATTTTTCTTTAGCGATATATTTTTGTTTTTAATGGGTTGAATAGAAAGATAGACCTGCTCTAAACAAGCTTCCTAACCTGTCCTCACCGATGGTTCAATGGGTTAACATTGGAGTCTTGCTGGTGGTGGGGCTCTTGGTTCAAATCCTGCTATTGTCCTGCAATTTACAATGTGGGTTCAACTTGTGCTACTTACATCTGTATTCACTTCCTACATCTTTCTTTAGCGTTAAATTCTTGTGTTGATGGTTTGAAAAGAAAGATAGACCTGCTCTAACAAGTGACCCAGCCTGTCCTTCCTAATGGTTCAGTGGGTTAAACAGGTATTGGACAGGTATTTTGCTGTTGGTGGGGTTCAGGGTTCGAATCCTGCTTTCTGTGTTTCTTTCTGGTCTGAATTTCTTGCTTTGAAGCATGAAACGAAGGATAAACCCCCCCAAAAAAGCAGGTGAGTTGTGGGACTTGATGGCTTTGTGGTAAAAGCCTTGCCTCTGTGCTCAGAGGTTGCTGGTTCAAATCTGGCTTGTCCCCACTCTGGGTAAGTTGTGTGGTAATAAATGGATTGGGTGACTGTGAGCAAAGGATGTAAAGATCTGCTGTGTTACAGACTCAGAAATAAAAACCTTTTTTTTAATTTTGGGAGAGGAGAGTGTGGGGCAATAAAATTTTTCTCCGGAGCCTATGTCGAAACTTTTTTCGATGTTTTTGCTTCATAACCCCCTGTTTTCAGCTTCTCAGTTGCCAGGGGGGCAGACGCCTGATTATTGCCCCCCTGGTTCAGGATACGCCCTCTGAAACTGTCCACATCCAACCTTCCACGCAGCCATTTCTGACACCTTCCTCACTATGGTCACTGGAACCTTCCACACTCTTAACTTTGAGCCCTGGCCGGGGTTTGAACCGGCAACCTCTCAACCCAGAGGCAAAGCTCTTCCAATTGAGCCACAGGATCTCCTACAAGAGCCTGATTTTTAGGACCTTTTTTGGTTCTAATATATTATAAGATCGGAAGAGCTTTAAACAAAGCACTTCTGTTTTAGCTCAGTGGGTTAAGGCTTGTGCCTGAACATGGTCCTTAATATAGTCCACGTTGGTGATAAGGTTTCAAAGCCAGTCCTACATGCCTTCTTTCTTACTGCGCTGACATGAAACAAAGTATGAACCCTCCAAAAAGCACACATGCTTTTCAGCATTGGTCGCTCAGTGTTTTAAGTCTGGTGTCTCATCTAAACATGCAGCCCAGTCTGAGCTCTTCCATGGTTTATCGGATTAAGGCTGGTGCCTCACTGCTGGTAAGGATCAGGGTTTGAATCCTGCTAGTTGTGATATCGGTTATTTTCTTGCTTCCTAAATCTTTCTTTAGCTTTATAGTCGTGTGTGATGGTTCAAAAGTAGATAGACCTGCTCTAAACAAACTTCCTGGCCTGTCTTCTCTGATGGTCCAGTGGGTTAAATCAGGTATCGTGCTTTTGGTGGGGTTCAGGGTTCGAATCCTGCTTTCTGCCTGCCAGTCACAATCAGGATTCACTTCCTGCATTTTTCTTTAGCGATATTTTTTTGTTTTTAATGGGTTGAATAGAAAGATAGACCTGCTCTAAACAAGCTTCCTAGCCTGTCCTCACTGATGGTTCAATGGGTTAACATTGGTGTCTCGCTGGTGGTGGGGATCTTGGTTCAAATCCTGCTATTGTCCTGCAATTTACAATGTGGGTTCAACTTGTGCTACTTACATCTGTATTTGCTTCCTACATCTTTCTTTAGCGTAAATTCTTGTGGTGATGGTTTGAAAAGAAAGCTAGACCTGCTCTAATCAAGCTTCCCATCCTGTTTTTTCCTGATGGCTTAATGGGTTAAGGCTGGTATTTTGCTAATGTTGGTGGTCAGGGTTCAAACCTGACTTACTCTCTGCTAGTCATGAGGTAGTTTAAATTCCTGATTCCTACATCTTTATATTCTTGTATTGATGGGTTAAAAAGAAAGATAGACCTGCTCTAAACAAACTTCCCAGCTTGTCCTTCCTGATGGTTCAGTGGGTTAAATGCTGGTGCCCCGCTAATGGTGTGAATCAGGGTTCAAAACCTGCATGTCCCTGCTATTCACAATATGGGTTTGCTTTCTAAGTCTGTCTTTAGCAGTATATTCTTGTGTTGATGGTTTGAAAGAAAAGATGGACCTGCTCTAACAAGTGACCCAGCCTGTCCTTCCTGATGGTTTAGTGGGTTAAGACAGGTATTTTGCTGTTGGTGGGGTTCAGGGTTCGAATCCTGCTTTCTGTGTTTCTTTCTGGTCTGAATTTCTTGCTTTGAAGCATGAAACGAAGGATAAACCCCCCAAAAAAAGAAGGTGAGTTGTGGGACTTGATGGCTTTGTGGTAAAAGCCTTGCCTCTGTGCTCAGAGGTTGCTGGTTCAAATCTGGCTTGTCCCCACTCTGGGTAAGTTGTGTGGTGAGTAATGGATTGGGTGACTGTGAACAAAGGCTGTAAAGAGCTGCTGGGTTACAGATTCAGAAATAAAAAAAGGTTTTTCATTTTGGGAGAGGAGCGTGTGGGAGGGAAAGGTTATTAAATATAAAATGTTCTCCGGAGCCTATGTCGAAACTTTTTTGGATGTTTTTGCTTCATAATCCCCTGTTTTCAGCTTCTCAGATGCCAGGGGGGCAGACGCCTGATTATTGCCCCCCTGGTTCAGGATACGCCCTCTGAAACCGTCCACATCCAACCTTCCACGCAGCCATTTCTGACACCTTCTTCACTATGGTCACTGGAACCTTCCACACTCTTAACTTTGAGCCCTGGCTGGGGTTTGAACCAGCAACCTCTCAACCCAGAGGCAAAGCTCTACCAATTGAGCCACAGGATCTCCTACAAGAGCCTGATTTTTAGGACCTTTTTTGGTTCTAATATATTATATATTTAGAAAACTTTTAAACAATTTAAAGGATAGCTAAGGGGTAGGAATTGAACCAGGTGAGTCAGATAGCAAAGGACACATTACTAACCACTTCACTACCAGAGGGGTGGCAAACAAGGCTTTGCTTATTGGACTCTTGGTTTTTCAATAGTTAAGAGACCACTATTTTCTCTTAGATCATGATGGTAGACGCTCAAAACTTCTCCTTCCCGTTCATTCTCTCAGTTACTCGAAGTCTATGAGAAGTGACTCAGGTACAAGAACCACATCTCCAACACCTGCACCATTGATATAGCATGATTTACCAGCAACCAATTTTAATTGGACCTTTTATTGTTCTGTTTTAAAAACGGCTTATAATGTTCAATATGAAACGAGAGGTAAGAATCGAACCAGGAAAGTCTTTCATCATAGATCGCTAATGTCATTACTTTCAAAAACTCAAAACTTTGTTAGACATGTAAATAAGCAGGAAAGACAAAGACAAAAAGACACAGACACAGCTTTAGAAAGAGTGAGAAACAAATAGAGAGACAGCAAGAGAGAGACATATACAGTGAGACAGAGACATTTACTAAAAGAGACACAGAGACAATTAGATAGAGAAAATAGAGAGAAAAAGATAGCGATTTATAGCCACTTCCTGTTGGAAGTGTTTATCCCGAGCGACTCTTAATGATCTCATTTACTAAATGAGCAGTAGTGAGTTTAGTGCTTGTTCAGGTGCCCAAAACTGGCCTTTGCTATGTTTCCACACGGACAGTTAATGAGGTGATACCGGAGAACCTGCACCTCTTTAAGTCAAGTCAGGAAGCGTATATATAGAAAATTATAGACATTTTACAAATTTCAATGATGTATTGTTTTGGTTATTACATTACTGAGGTCATGTCTAACTATGGTATACAGTGAGGAAACTAAGTATTTGAACACCCTGCTATTTTGCAAGTTCTTGCACTTAGCAATCATGGAGGGGTCTGAAATTGTCAGAAATTGTCATCGTCCACTGTGAGAGACATAATCTAAAAAAAAAAACATAAATCACAATATATGATTTTTAAACAATTGATTTGTATGATACAGCTGCAAATAAGTATTTGAACACCTGTCTATCAGCTAGAATTCTGACCCTCAAAGACCTGTTAGTCTGCCTTTAAAATGTCCACCTCCACTACATTTATTACTCTAAATTAGATGCACCTGTTTGAGGTCCTTAGCTGCATAAAGACACCTGTCCACCCCATACAATCAGTAAGAATCCAACTACTAACATGGCCAAGACCAAAGAGCTGTCCTAAGACACTAGAGACAAAATTGTACACCTCCACAAGGCTGGAAAGGGCTACAGGGAAATTGCCAAGCAGCTTGATGAAAAAAGGTCCACTGTTGGAGCAATCATTAGAAAATTGAAGAAGCTAAACATGATTGTCAATCTCCCTCGAACTGGTGCTCCATGCAAGATCTCACCTCGTGGGGTCTCAATGATCCTAAGGAAGGTGAGAAATCAGCCCAGAACTACATGGGAGGAGCTGGTCAATGACCTGAAAAGAGCTGGGACCACCGTTTCCAAGGTTACGGAAGGTTCCCCTGCTTAAACCAGCACATGTCCTTGCACTTAAGTTTGCCAATGACCATTTGGATGATCCAGAGAAGTCATGGGAGAAAGTCATGTGGTCAGATGAGACCAAAATAGAACTTTTGGTTCATAATTCCACTAAAAATGTTTGGAGATAGAAGAATGATGAGTACCATCCAAAGAACACCATCCCTACTGTGAAGCATGGGGGTGGTAGCATCATGCTTTGGGGGTGTTTTTCTGCACATGGAACAGGGCGACTGCACTGTATTAAGGAGAGGATGACCGGGGCCATGTATTGCGAGATTTTGGGGAACAACCTTCTTCCCTCAGTTAGAGCATTGAAGATGGGTCGAGGCTGGGTCTTCCAACATGACAATGACCCGAAGCAAGGTTATCAGCCAGGATAACCAAGGAGTGGCTCTGTAAGAAGCATATCAAGGTTCTGGCATGGCCTAGTCAGTCTCCAGACCTAAACCCAATAGAGAATCTTTGGAGGGAGCTCAAACTCCGTGTTTCTCAGCGACAGGCCAGAAACCTGACTGATCTAGAGAAGATCTGTGTGGAGGAGTGGGCCAAAATCCCTCCTGCAGTTTATTAAAAAAAATTACAGGAAACGTTTGATCTCTGTAATTGCAAACAAAGGCTACTGTACCAAATATTAACATTGACTTTCTCAGGTGTTCAAATACTTATTTGCAGCTGTATCATACAAATAAATATTTTAAAAATCATACATTGTGATTTCTGGATTTTTTTTTTAGATTATGTCTCTCACAGTGGACATGCACCTACGATGACAATTTCAGACCCCTTCATGATTTCTAAGTGGGAGAACTTGCAAAATAGCAGGGTGTTCAAATACTTATTTTCATCACTGTATGTATATATATATAGAAAAGATGATGATGATCATGAATGTGTCTGTTCTCAGTCATGTTTACATCACTGACTCCCTCTGTCTCATCCACATTAACCCCAAACGTTTTACTGCCTTTTGCCTGCTGATTCTTAGCTCCGTAAACCAGTCTACATCTGTGGTGAGTGAGAGTCAGGACTCCGTTACTTCCCACCTCTGGTGCTTACCACATCTGCAATTTCATCATGGACAGCAAGTTTAAACAAATAGTAAACATGAAATTCTGTGTGAAAATGGACAAATCTGCTACAGAGATGTTTGACATGACAGACGTTTGACATACGCCGATACGTACGCGCGCTTCAATAACGGAAGAACATCACTGGAAGATGATGAGCGCTCAGGAAAACCTTCACTTGACTTAACCCCAGAAAAGGTCGAAACTGTTTGCCAACTTGTGCATGATTTGCCAACTTGTGCAAAACAATCAACATGATCTCACTTCTACACCCTCACTACTCACCAGGTTTGACTCCTGCAGACTTCGCTCTCTCCCCGAAGATAAAGATCCAGCTCAAAGATTGCAGTTTTGACTCTATTGCGGTGATCCAGTGTGAATCAAAGCTTGACACACTTTGAAAAGAATACTTCCAGGACATATTCTAGAAGTGCCAGGAACACTGGGAGCACTGTGTTGCTGTGCATGGGGACTATTTTGGAGGTGATTCTTGTAAACAGAGCTAGTCTCGAAACTTTTTGATACCACCTCATAATACAGAAATGCAGTATAACAGAAAATTAATGAGATTAATAACATAATAAACACAATTCAACTAATCACTTTTATTGCAACCACAGTTGCACCACCTGCATACATCTCTAGCAGAAACATTCATATCATAAATTTTAACTCAATATTAACTTTTTTAACATATATTACTCAATTGTTTGTGGTTTGTGGGTTTTAAAATTCATTGAATTGAATTCAAGGAAAATTAATGTTTGTTGTAAAAATGTAATGAGTAAAAGTAAAAAGTTGAACTACAAATAAATAGTGAAGTAAAGTATTGATACAGTATCCCACCTCTGGTGCAGGACATGCCTGTCTTGCCTTGCCTGACTGCATTCTTTAACTTTATAGAAGGAATAATTGTCTTCGTTCCTCTTTATTTTCTTGCCTACCTAGGATTGTAGCTTTTAGATGTAATACTCTAGTTAGCATTTAGATCATAGTTCTATTATTGGCATAATATGAATAGTAATACTAATGATATAATACAATCATCAATATCCTCAGTCCCATTTCACATTAGGTGTTTATAATGACTGTGCATATATTGAAAAAATACTTGCTAAAAATGACCATGGTAGGTGCAATGATACTTATTAATTGTGTTTATGTATTGCAAAACACTTGGCAGTGTAATCTTACTTGTAGATGTACAGGGAGTGCAGAATTATTAGGCAAATGAGTATTTTGACCACATCATCCTCGTTATGCATGTTGTCTTACTCCAAGCTGTATAGGCTGGAAAGCCTACTACCAATTAAGCATATTAGGTGATGTGCATCTCTGTATTAAGAAGGGGTGTGGTCTAATGACATCAACACCCTATATCAGGTGTGCATAATTATTAGGCAACTTCCTTTCCTTTGGCAAAATGGGTCAAAAGAAGAACTTGACAGGCTCAGAAAAGTCAAAAATAGTGAGATATATTGAATAGTAATACTAATAATATAATACAATCATCAATATCCTCAGTCCCATTTCACATTAGGTGTTTATAATGACTGTGCATATATTTAAAAAATACTTGCTAAAAATGACCATGGTAGGTGCAATGATACCTATTAATTGTGTTTATGTATTGCAAAACACTTGGCAGTGTAATCTTACTTGTAGATGTAATTAATGCAAATGGAGATCCCACTATGTTTTGGTTAAATAATGTTTTTTTGCTAATGGATTGAACTTATCCCTAAAATAAGCAAAAATTTACAAAGACGATTTACAAAATCATTTTTTTTTTTCATGGAATCAGTCTGTACAGCTTGTTTCTTCTTCAACACGAATATATTTAAAATAGGTTTATTATATTTTATGTAAATCCAAAGAAATAAATGAGCTAATTTCTTGTAAGTTAAGTGAATTTAACACAACGGAGACCAAAGTAGATCCCAAGTGCTTTATAGTAAAATTAGCAGAAAACAATAACAATACCATACAATTATTCCTAAGATAAAGAATAAAAACATGCCTTTTGACATGAAAACATTGACTGTTACAAAGTTTATAGGCAGCTACAGAAAAAGCCTGATAACCTTAGATTTACATTGTGAACAAGGAACAGACTAAAACATGCTGAATAAAACGTCTTGATCCCAAGGATCACAGGGGTGTGGTGGCTCTAGGGCATTATCCTGGGAACACTGGGTGTGAGGTGAGAATAAATCCTGGGTGGGATTCTAATACAATGCAGGGCAACGTGTACATGTCCATTCACAGCTAGGAGCATTTAATCTTAGCTAATCTACCTCATGGCATGTTACACTAAGTCAGAGGAAATTAGAAACAAAGAAAACATGTCAAAAACTGGATGCTGTGAGGTGGCAATGCAATCAACATTGTAACATGCACACAAACCAAGATAACTTCCATATTTATTACTAACTATGCGTTTATTTTTCAAGTTTTTCAGTGTTTGAAATCTGCACTCATTGGATTCATGCTAATGTTCATCAGTTGCTAATGTTACTCACCGAAGAAATTAAAGACACATGCACACATGCAATGAAACACAAACACACACAAATGAAAAAATTAAATAAAAACAATAACAAATTGCAACCCAACAGGTCTCAGATTAAAAATAATTTAAACAAGGTCAATTTAAAGTGCCTTGTCATTAGTTAGTTAGTGAGGTGGAAAAAAAAATATGGTTCTCAGGCTCCTTGCTACGCTTGTCTGTATGATTCCCTCGGCATTAAACCTTGAACAAAATAATAGGTGAAAAACCCCAGGAGGAGATCTGAATAATCAATTAAAGTCTTGTGAGTTTTCATTACGCACATGTTTACACCTAAAGCAGGTAAGCCTGAAAGAGCATATGCACTGCCTGTTCTAAACATTTGGAGCAAAATGAATGTCCTTTCACCTTTCAGAATAAATAAATAAGCACTAGACACAATAAATAATCTCTTTTTATTTATACAAATCCTGTTATCAGTACGTTTATTTAAATAAATGTGCTTATTAACTCTAAAGACATTTTAAATGGAAAAAAATAAAAGGTCATCTGTACTATCTGTAGTGTTAGTAGTTGGGCTACACTGTAAAATAATCATCATGATAATGTTTTTTTTCATTACTTTAAAATGCTTTAACTTTCATTAAACTTCTGTAAGTTTAAGTTTATAATTATATTATAAATTACCTACATAAACACACAGACTAAATCACCAAGGACTTTTAGACATTTGTTCAGTAATTTATTTACTATAACACAAAATAGGTGATAAAATTAATTTTTTTTATCTGGATATGGACATAATTTCCTCCACATAATAAAACAATATAGACTATAGATATAGCAATATGCAGCATATTATCTATTGCATTTGAAAAAAACAAAAACAAATATGTTCTATATAACCAAATCAACAGCGACAGTAAAAGACAAACTAATAGGCAGAACAAAATTTTTTTTAAACTAAAAAGAATAAGTATTAATTAGGCTGTTATGATAATGTAAACATCACTGGATTTTTTTTAAACATACAGTACAGACAGTTAAGGGACTTTTTTGAAATAATAAACAATGCTTTAGCCTAGCTGTGATTAAGGATTAATTTACAAACTTGTCCTTTTTTTAATAGTATTTTTTAAGTCACGGTGCTCACACTGTTTTGAACAATCCAGCTGCAAATAAGGATCCACGATACATCCATGATAAACGTCGCTGATGCAAATCGTCAATAATAATCGTTTATTGATACATTATATGGACACTGTGATTCTGGGAGCATTAAAAATAAACTGGTTGTATCATATATTTACATTTCTTGTCAGTGAATTGAATAATAATGTTAAATTTGGGCTGTTTACTGTTCTAAAAGATTCCCACCTGTGGTGTGGCATCTAAAGGGTTTTTATACATAATAAAATGGTAAAATACATAAAATGCTTTCTCTCTCTCTCTCTCTCTCTCTCTCTCTCTCTCTCTCTCTCTCTCTCTCTCTCTCTTTTTCTCTATCTCTCTCTCTACTCTTCAAAGTATAAAAAGTCCTTTGTTGAACTTTTTGATTGGACAAGGCAAATAAGGATAGATGGTAGAGAGGAGCAAAGAGTAGAGTTGTTTCTTTTTTAATGTCGCGAAAAGTTGTGTCCTGATTGATTTAAAATTTTATAAACTAATCAATGATGTGGAAACGGTCCCCTGGTGGTCTAGTGGTTATGATGTGACGCTCTCACCGCTGCGGCCAGGGTTCGATCCCTAGTCAGGGAACCAAACCCAGCCACTCTTAGTGCCGGTCCCAAGCCCGGATAAGTGGGGAGGGTTGCGTTAGGAAGGGCATCCAGCGTAAAAACATGTGCCAAATAAAACATGCGGATGATCCGCTGTGGCGACCCGTAACGGGAGAAGCCGAAAGAAAGTTTTAATCAATGATGTGAAGTTTAGAGAAGTGGGGTTATAATAAAGCTCTTTGCATTGTAATAGATTAAATGTTATCCTTTAATAATGTTTTTGAATAGGTGGTGGATTTATAAGAGATCATTTCTTGTGTTTTAACACATTAAGTTTTAAACATATTAAATAAAGTTGTTATGAGAAACTCAAAGAAAAAAAACTCTCTCTTCCATGACATGCATTAATGCCTTCTCATTTGAGATGAGTGTAGTTGTCAGCAGTTGTTTTCCATTGTGTCATTTGAATCAGTAAGAAACAGAAGCCGGATGTTGTTGCAGTGCGAATAAGTGTGTCCTCACACTAAGAGCGAAGGTTCTGGGAGTTTAGCACACAGGCCATTTGGGTAGCAAAGGCTCATAATTCTCATATTTGTGCGTGAGAGCATAGTAATTTATTCCTGCTTTAGTAAAAGTACAAATCCCCTGATTGAATTTAGATGTAAAATTATTCCTTTCACATTTCTGTTGGACTGCTCCTGTTCTATCAGAGACTCAATTCATTAAATGTCACTTAACAGTGAAACTGGTGTGGTTTTGTCTAAAAGCTTACAACGATAAACTTATATTTAAAATATATCAGGGTTAAATCTGCAAATCACAGGTTCCCGATGATTTTTTTTTTAACAATAAAAAAATTTAGAAAAAAGGAACATACTTCTAAGATTATAGTCTTATTATTATAATATTTTCCTAGGCCTGAACATTTTTTGGCTAGTTTCAAGATTAAACCCTTTTGCAGGATCCCAGTCTAAATGTATAAACTAAGTATAAGGTTTATTGGCAAATTATAGTTTATACCAATGTGATTGGTTTGTGATTGTACAAACTAATGTCTGTTTAGTCTGAATAATGCATTCATGTTTAAATAAATAAAAAAATTAATAAATAAATAAAGGGGAAATTTCTTTGTTTCTTACTGATAAAATTTGTTTTTTTTCATTTGTTGTGTGAGAAGTGAGAATTACTAGAATTTATCATTTTAGTGAGAAGTATTAAGTATTTTTTATATAAATACTAAGCATCTGTGAAATCAGTGTGCTGTATTCTGTTGGTGTTTTGTCCTTGAAAAATTTAGATTTTGTTATACTGCATAAAAACATCTTTCCTTGACATGTTAGAAAATATTTGGGTTTGAAAGAATAAATTCATTTAGAATGAAATTTCAAGTAACTCAGATTTGCTTTTATCAACGAGACAAAAAATTCAAAGCTTGATTGATTGAATAAAAACATATGGGTGGAAAGTAAGCTTCCAGTATCATTTCCTTTATAACAAAAAACAAAGTGAACCAAAAGCAGCAGCTTCTAGGCACCAGTTCAGAAAACATGTGCATTTTATCTAAATGCTAGAGGGAAACCTCTATAGCCAAAAAAACTATTGTGGCATTGGACACAATATATTAAAGTCAGAGAAAACAAACAAATGATATTTTAATTACTGTAATTAAGGTTAGAGATATAGTAAGTTGCCATTGCATTAGTTAGCTGCATTAATAAGCATAGAATTCCCTTAATAATAGTAAAATATATGTGTGTTATTGCATGTTAACATTCATTCTTTATACAGAAATCATTTTACTAAAATGTTATGTTAATGAAACTATCCAGGAAACAATACATATTCTCAGTGAATCTTCATGTACTAAGCAACTCAAGAACTACAATTCTTTTAGACCACAGGTTGCATGAACATTTCTGCATTTACAGTTCAGACAAACCAATCTAGCAAATTTTCTCTTATCAGCAAGGCATTTCCTTCACAGACCTGTTACTCTTTTTTTTCACACAGTTCTTTGTAAACTGTTGTATGTATTTTAATGTATCGTTAATAAAGTGGATGGTGAGATTTTAATATTAATTCAATAAGACAATACAAAATTAATGTTAATCATTAAGACATTTTGTATATAGGCTACATTTTAAGATATTCACCACAAATTTTCAGAATAGCAGAATTATCATTCTCGGCCTGCTGAAAGAAATAAGGCATATGTGTGTGGTTGTAAGTATTTTTGTCTCTCTCTCTTAAAAAGGGGTCCCTGGTCAAAAAACTCTGGAATATGATAAATTGTATGACATGATTGTGAACATGACCACCTGGTCATGACAGTGCACATAATACAGCAAACTGTCTGCTCAATAAATTGAACAAACACATAGCAGATGCATTTCATGCATGGCTACTTTAGACTGAAGCCTACTTCATTTTTCTGAGGAATTCTGCTAATGTCCAGATGTTCATTGATATACATACAGAATACAATATGCTGCAGACATGGGAATAGGATTTTCCTGTTAGTAACTTACATTAAGAATCTGTCATTTTAATATATACTTGAATAAGCTGATATAAAACATAGAAAAAAAAATCATTAAATAATAAAATCTCAAAGATAGTTTAGAAAGAAGCCTGTGTGCTACTTAAATTCAGTATTTCAGCCTCACATTCCATGGAAACTAAAGAACTATTTGCAGTTTTAGACTTAATAGCGTTCCTTTCTGTGGTAATGTTGAACCTTCAAGGTTATCAATTGAATCTTGAGGTTGAAGAGAGAAAATTAAAAATATCAGAGGTCAGCCTTGAAGCACTACAAAACTCTCATGGCATTTTTTTGATCTCCACAAAACATCTTCTGCACTCCCCACATTTCCACACATGGCTCCAGCTGTTGTGGAACTTGTGCACATGCTACTTACAGGTGCAGGTGTGGGATATCGTTACATATAAAGCTATCTATGTGTTGTTTTGCGTCTCAACTTGTTTTGTTCATATTACCTGTGGGAACACAAGATTGTTTATGAGGAAAATGCAGGGGGGTGATGTAACTGGAAGGTAGCATTTGGGAACAAGAGAATGATCTTAAGGTGGATTTAAATGTTTGCAGAGTAATATTAAAGTGGATAAAATGATAATACATCAAATGTAGATTATATGTTGGATATTATTATGTGTTATTATCATTACAAGATTTTTTTTTAAGTATATTGGCAATAAGTCTATATGGATCATCTCTATAAGTTTTAGCTTTAATGAACCTAACAGTTGGTGCTTGCAATGTTGCAACATACACTAAGTTATCAATTGTGTTCTATAATTAAGCAACTAAGCAACTAAGTTGATTAAGCAAGTAATCTATAATCGTTTGATACCTCAGCTTGTTCTACAAAGCAACACATGGTAGTCAGTTCCTTTGGCAATGGTGTTGTCATGGAGTGAGATAATCACATGCTATTGGGAATATTTCTTGCTTAGATATTTTTGAGCCATGCTCAATTCTGTGGCAGCTTCATGAGAGAGTAACTGAAGTGTATTTGTTCTTTAACACTCATACAGAACAAACGATTTGCCAAAGAATTGCTAAAATTAAAACCATCAAGACATTATAAGTAAGACCAGTGGTGCCAGTTAAATAATATATTGTATTTTTTATGGAAATAAAATGCAATTACTAAATTCATGTTAAAAATGTTCAAAAATAGAAGAAAGACAGTGGTTTTCTCCAATTTATCTTAAATAAAAAAGTTCTTCTTTCGGTTTCTCCTATTAGGGGTTGCGACAGCGGATCATCCGTCTCCATACCACCCTGTCCTCTACATCTCCCTCTTTTTAACCAACTATTTGCATGTCTTCCCGTATTACATCCATAAACCTCCTCCTTTACCTTCACCTTTTCCTCCTTCCTCAGCATTCTCCAACTGATATACCCCATGTCCCTCCTCTGCACATGTCCAAACCATCTCAATCTCGCCTACCTCACCTTGTCTCCAAAACATCTATGGGCTGGTTTTGGAGGTGAAGAAGAAGCGGAGGAGAGTGAGGACTGAAAGAAGACTAAGGTGGAAACTGAAGGAGGAAGACTGTAGTGTTAGGTTCAGGGAAAAGGTCAGACAGGGGCTTGGTGGTGGTAAAGGGATGCTGAATGATTGGGCATTGGTGGCATTAAGTAAAAGACAAGGGATGGAGCTGAAGGTAGCAGAGCTGAAAATGTTGAGATTTTCATTGGGAGTAATGAGAATGGAAATTAGTTTATTGAAGGGGCAGTGCAAAAAGGGGCAATTGGGATGGTTGGACATATGCAGAGGAGGAACATAGGGTATATCGGTACGAGAATGCTAAACCAGCAGTAAGGAGGAAAAGAGGAAGGCCAAGGAGGAGGTTTATGGATATATTGAGGAAAGACATGCAGGTACTTCGTTTGAAAGAGGCAGATGTAGAGGACAGGGAGGTATGGAAATGTATGATCTGCTGTGCCGACCCCTAATGGGAGCAGCCGAAAGAAGAAGAAGAAGAAAAAGAAGCAGAAGAAGAATTGCAGGAAAAAATGCACCAGCATTTAACACCATTAATGTTTGGAATTGTATAATATAATGCAGTGTTGAAAATGGAAACTTAATTCAAACCTTGCTATTATAAAAAAAAAGTTATAAACAAGCAAGCGAACAAATAAACAAATAAATAATATATAAAATAAATAAAACCAGATTCAAAAATTAAATTTCAATGACTGATGCATACTTTCCCCTTGACTTTAGAAGATGCTAGCAGTGCCATGAGCAACAAATTAATGGAAACTAGTGGGACCCAGGTACACCTATTTACTGTTTGGATATTCTGGTCAGAAGTGGTCTTTATGGAAGAATTGCAGCCAAAAAGCCATACCTCCAACATGGAAGACTAAGCATCTCAACCATCCACTCAAACATAGGAACTGGGGTACAGAAAAATGGCAGAAGGTGCTCTGGACTGCTAATTCAAAATTAGTCATATTTGGCTGTAGCAGGAGGCAAATTGTTTGTTAAAGGACTGGAGATCGGGACAATAATGAGTGTCTGCAGGCAACAGTAAAGCATGGTGGAGTTTAGATGCAATTTTGGGGTCACATTTCTGCAAATGGAGTTGTATATTTGATCAAGATCAATGGTGTGATCAGTGCTGAGAAATATAGGCAGATACTTATCCTTCATACAATACCATCACAGAGGCATCTGATTGGCTCCAAATTTATTATTTACCTCAAACATACAGCCAATGTCATTAAGAACTATTTTCATCATAGAGAGTTTCGTAATTAATAGTTTTGGTCCCCACAGAGTCCTGATCATAACATCATCCGGTCTGTCAAGGAATTCATGAAAAGAAGGATTTGAGGCAGCGTTGCTGAACATCATGCTTAATGTTTTTAAGCTGGATGTCCTTCCTAACGCAACCCTTCCCATTTATCCGGGCTTGAGACCGGCACTAAGAGTGCACTGGCTTGCGCAACCCTAATGGCTGGGATTGGTTCCCTGACCAGGAATCTAACCCAGGCCGCAGCGGTGACTAAATATAAACTTTTGAAATATAGTGTTTTGCAAACTTAATATTAAGTTATAAAACCTGCTTCCCTATCCAAGATGCATGCAGTGCAAATTGTATTTTTACAGAACATACTGAAAGATGTTTCATTTTATATGTGAATATCCATCTATTTAATTGATTCTTCTACCATGGTTAATTTGCATTTTGGAAAGTTTGGAAAATTCCCACGAGACTTTTAGTAATTAGTTCACTAAAGTATACAGAATAAGGAAAAAACAAGGTTTCTCACATTTATCTCTTTATCCGACAGCAAGGACACTCACAGATAATGTCAATAATGCTCTGTGGAAACTTTTCAACCCAACTTTTTACAAGAGAAACATCATCCTACTTCCATGCCATGACTGATCCTGCTTATGAATTATTCTGGTCATCACTACACAACCCGTTATCCAGATGGCCCAGGGGCGGTGTGAGAGGGTAGTTCTAATGGACTGGGCAGCCCTGACAGCCTACGCTATGATGACTGCTCAACCTGGCAAATAGCATGCGATTCAACCCCACACACAGCAGGGAGAGAAAAGCGGGGAATTCTGAGGTGGAGGTGGAGGATGGAAGAGAGGAAGAATGTGGGGGTTGGAGATATAGCATAAAATCGAGCCTGGAAAGCTCTTGTACCATCAGGAACACCAGATTGCACATGTTTACCAGAGAAACTTGTAGACTGTTGAGTCAGTACCTTGCTTTGCCGATCAAAATAGAATTTATTATGCAAAGGAAGGCAGTGTGCATTGCATTCTGAACGCTTCAACTTGGGTAAAGCCTGTTTTTCTACTTGCTGTGGGTGTGTGATTTCTAAACAATTCATTAACAATATCCAGCCAAAAGTATTACAGTTTAAAGATTACTAACTAGTCCCACCTCATCTCATAGTTATATAGACTTTTTTTTAAATCTCTTTTGAATCTAGTTTTTTGTAACTGTCAAAGAAGCTGATATAAAGTGCTGACATCAGTAAATCAAACAAAAACCGTGTGTGTAAATTATATAATGAGCTATAGGCTAAGCATTGCCAGTGCTGCCATTTTATTTATTTATATTTTTTACAGTTATTCTTATTAAAATGTAATTGGATTGATTAACTGCGACATAAATGAGGAGGTCATAAAAAAAAAAACTCTGGCTACTTTTCCACATTATATTCAGTTCATATTTCTGATTAGTGTAGCAGTAACACACATACATACATAAATACATTAGATAAATTCTCTATTATACTATGGAGAGCATTCTTGTAAACAATATAATCTTCTGTATTTTACTCTTACTCTTAACACCTGAAATGGATTGCAAATTTACAGGCTTGCAGGTGCAGACCAACTATAATTTTACAATTATTTAACAGTTTTACATTTTTTTTTCTTAAGAAATTAGAAAAAACTGTAAAAACGTTTTAAGGAGATCTCTTGAAAGGTTTTATGTAGAACAGGGTCAGGGTGATTTTCTCAATTTAATTACTATTTAGCAGTTTAGCACCTTAAGGAAGTCCTGTTCTATCTATTTATTAGGGTCTAGGATAATGAGCAGTCAGTGTGCATAATATATATGCATTATATATATATATATATATATATATATATATATATATATATAGTGTACAAATATGCTGATTAGCTTTTTCCTACTTACTTGAACTTCTTCACACTCCCACATCCAGATAATAAGACAGAGTTTACCAAGTTTTCTTACTTTTTACTTAATGACTGAAGGACTGAAGGACCTAGGACAGGGTAAGGAGATTCCAGCTTGGTGAGATAGTGAGATGGAAAATGATGTTTCTGTGAGACTGAAAATGACTCAAACTGACTGAATCATGCCCTTAGCGCTCTTCATGGTGTGTAAGAACATAACAGTCACATATTGGCCAGAATGAAGAAAACAGGCAACACGTACTAAAGGGGAAAGTAAGAAAAGTGTGGTGGATTAAAAGAGCTTTGCAACAACACTCATTTAAATAAGCACTTATTGCTAAGTTTAATTGAGTCTAAAACAGACAAACTTGGATTATAGTCCAGATAATACAAGAAATCAGGATCTAAGAAGACTTTACTGTAAACAGTCATGCATACATGTATCTCATTTGCTGAAAAGGAAACCAGAACCTGCATACAACCACCAATAAGCACAAAATGGTTCCAGTATTTTTGACGGGAAAAAAAGGATAAATAAAGATGGTGATATCTTCACTGTTACTGATCTATACTGCTTACTTTCTCTGAGTAGTAATACCTAATAATTACCTATTTTCATCAAATCTTAAACTAACTTAATGGCAGTGGTACTTGGTACCAATGGTATTTATTTGACCTGCAATCACCATTCTTCCCCAAACTGTTACCACAAGTTGAAGGCACCCAATTGTAAAGGGTGTCTTTGAATGTGGTAGAATATAAATGTCACTTCACTTGATCTAGGAGACCAAAACCTGATCCAACATGACAATGTCCCTTTGCCAAAGTGAACTTCAGTAGGTCATGGTTTACATGGGTTGGCGTGGAAAATATTTAGTGACCTACTACCTACCTGCCTACCTATCACCTACCTTTATAAACCTCTGACCTCAACCCATACTAAATGCCTTATAGATGAATTGAAACACTGACCGCACCCCAGGCCCCTTCACCCTAGCCCTGAATCTGCCGTTACCCTTGTGGCTTAATGAATCTCCATAACCACACCTAAAAAAAGCAAAATGGTGACTAAATGTGGAATAGATTGTTCAAAAAGTGCATATGAATCTTATAATCAGGTATCCACAATTTTTTGTCCATACAGTGTCCTGTTCATTGTTTTAAAATTTTTACATAATTGAAAAGAGCAAACCTTTGTGATTGCTCTTGAAAAATCTGAACTATTTCCTTGATATGATTACTGACATCAGTCTTACTTAAAAGCTCATGTAGATAGCATTACTTCGACCCTTCTTTAATCTCAGGAATATTGCTGAGATAAGAAATATATCTCACAGGATGCTTTATTTGACCTCATGCTGGATTATTGGAATGCCTTTCTGTATGAATGTAAGCGCATGAACAAGAAGCATCAGTTAGTAGAATAGAGCAACAAGAATCTTTTCTAGAACCAGAATATATGACCATTCACACCTGTCTTTTCCAGTCTACAACAAATAGCATTTATAATAAAAATATTACCATTCGTGCATAAAGCACTGAATGATCTTTTACCATAGGGGGATTCTTCTTAAAAGACCGACAGTTATTTTGTAAATTAGATTTGTTGATGATGAAGTGGCTGGCTGCTTTATGACTCAAAGATCCACATGTCTGTGTTAACTTTTGGCTCTCCCTTTTAGTAATGCTATCATATCTAGTCTTGCTGGAGTCTCTGCTTGCAACATTACAATAAAATAAGCAGACATTATATTCCATGTTTCTCTCTCTCTCTCTCTCTCTCTCTCTCTCTCGCTCTCTCTCTATCTGAAGTAAAATTGATCCTGTTCCCAATAGATTTGGCCTATAATTAATAGTCTGCTACACTGGCTTTCGGCTACAGTCGCCATTAACAGATTTACATTAAAGTCACAGTGAACAGTTGATGATTGAACTATAACACATAGTTTTTCCTGCCACAATCACCACTGGCTTGCTCATCAGTGATAAATATATAGAGACTCCAAATCTAGAACAAAAGCCTTTAAAGAAAAGAGAGGTTCATAAAGGTAACATGCTTTTTTATTTGTTGTATAAAGTTCAACCTCAGATACGTGATATCAGACCTTCAGAACTATGTGCATGCTCCATAAACATGTCAAAGTTCTTCACTCACCTGGGCTATTTCTAAAGTGTGAGCAATGTAATTAAAGAATATTGTAGACAAATCTGTCATATTGACTAAAACTGCTTTACAAAGCATTGCTGCATAGTGTGTTTGTGTGTTCAACAAGGCTGCAAGCACAGCTCTCTGCCACTTTATCCTTCAAAACAAGAGGAGGAGATTACATTCAAATGGCACGATTTCAGGCCATGTTACAGAAGCCAGCACCCTAGCCACATGCCACATATCTCTGAAACAAGCAAAACAAAAGCCAGGCTGTTTTTCTGTTTAGTTATTAAAAGCTGCTTCGGTCTAAAAAGCTATTTTTATAATATTATAAAAGTAAGCTTATGTAAGCTTATGTGTTTGATTAGATTTAATTTTATGTAAAAACCATACTAATGCTTTATATTAAAGATTTCCTTCAACTGATTGTATTAAATATTTTCTATACAGTACTTAATATGATAAACCATACTTTAACATTAATACACCATTAATCACATTAGCAAACCATCAATAAGTAATTTCAATCCCATATGACCCACATGATTATCTCAAAAATCACCTAGATATCAGATATCTGTTGCTATTTAATGTTTGTTAATTCATTCATCATTCATTCATTCATTCATCCATTCATTCATTCATTCATTCATCTTCTGTAACTTCTTTATCGTGTATAATGCAGAGACTATTCCACATGGTAAATTATCCAGGGAGGGATGCCTTCGTTTGCAATTTACACACACAATCATTAACTTTCAAACACATTCACAGCTAAGGGCAATTATGCAAAACCACCTATCTGCATGAACAGTGTGAACATTGGAAATCTACAAGAACACAGGCGAAACCCTGGAATCTCCATCTTACCTGTGTTCCAAGTTTTAAATCATGTGATCTATGTAGACTAAACTGTGGTCAAGAATAAAAAAAAAACGTAGATGTATTTCTTTTTAATTAAACAAATTCAAGTAGTGCTGGTATCTAACATGACCTTGTGTACAGAATAATATGTATGTATAAATATGTTTAGATATTTTTACTCAGTCAAGGTCAGCCTTATAGCTTATATAATTTAACCAAGTATATATAGTGCAGGTCCAAATGCCTCAAAAAATGTGATTGAATGACAGAGATTGAAAGATCAGTGTTGAGGTATGAAGAGTTTTCAAAAATCATGTTCAGACTGAACTGTCTACTCACTGAGTGACAGCACACCATAATTATAATGCAGAAATGCAGACTTTTTTTGTCCATTACTCATATGGGTTAGTGGCATTCAAAAAAAAATTAGAGAAATGTGTGAAAATGTATGGATCACAGTGATAAATCGTGGCTCTAGAGGATTTTTTTAACATCACTATCATATAATCAGGTTAAAAATAATTTACATACACAGTTACCTGGCTAAGAACACAGCATTTATTAAACTGAACAGAAATATTATTAAATAAAGAGAGTTCACAATGATTTTATTAATTTTATTTTTGATATAAGTTGGCTATCACTTTAAATCTCCTGAATACAGTAAATAACATTAAATATTATGTTATATATAAATAAATATCTGGAAATTTTAAGACCATAGTGCAATGTCTTTTGTAATAACTACTTAATTAAACCTAAAATCACAACTGACACAATTCTGCAGGTGATTGTCTCTTTTACATCATCAAAGCTCACACTTTAAATCATCGAGACAATGGCATTGCTACAAATGTTCAAGTACATTGCACCCATTTCATTAAAAAAGCTGTGTGGACTAAAACAAGAGCATTGTCAAGTTCAAAAACAATTTACTACAGTTTTCAACTACATGTGCAGAATTGTTAAGGGAAGCTAAAGAGAGAAAGCTGAATGGCCATCAGCCCCGGTACACTTGGCCATATTGGCCATCCTGCTCCTGCTTGGTGTCTTCAGTTTTATCCACATTCTCAGGAAAGTGAACAGCTACACAGGCATTCACTGCTTCCTTAAGATCAACTGGTAAAGACCACATCTGCTTAGCATGCTCTGTCACAGCCTGCTGGTTCATCTAACAGTGTGCAGATTCAAAAATATGAGAAATAAAAGATTGTTCATTGCTGTTTGTCTTTTTTAACTTTGCTTATATGTACAGTACCTAGCAAATTTAGGACTCACCTTTTTCTTAAGTGTTTTATCCTTATTGTTATTATTTTCAACATTGTACATTAATACAGAAGACTTTCAAACGATGAAAGAACATGTATTAAATTATGTAGTAAACAAAAACTTGTTAAATAATCCAAATTATGCTTTATAGTTTCAATTCTTCAAAGTAGCTCAAAGTAACTTTTTGCTTTGATGACAAGTTTGCACACTCTTAGCATCATCTCAGTCAAACTCATGAGGCAATCTCTTAAGAAGTTCCCAGAAGTGTTAAGTACTTGTTAGCTGCTTTTCTTTCACTCTTTGGTCAACTCCTTCCAAGCCGTCTCCACTAGATTTAGATTGGTTAATTGTACAAATCAACATAACCTAGAGGTCTGTTTGGGGTCATTGTCCTGTTGGAAAACAAATAGTATTGCATGTCGCTGCAAAATGTTGTGGTAGACATGCTGGTTGTGTGCCTTTAACTTTGAATAAATCACCAACTGTCACCAGCAAAGCACCCCAACACCATCACTTCTCCTCCTCCATGCTTTACAGCAGGAACCACACATTCGGGAATTGTCCATTCACCCTCTGTACGTCTAACAAAGACAATCTCAAATTTGAACCCATCTGACCAAAGGACAGTTTTCCACTGATCTAATGTCCATTCCTTGTGTTTCTTGGTACAAGCAAGTCTCTTGTATTTTTCACAAATAGCAGTCTCCTCTGAACAGTGAATGTTGAAGGATGTCTGCCACTAAACTCTGAGAAGCAGTTATGTAAATCAGTGGTTTCTGAGGCTGGTAATTCTAATAAAAAAAACTGTAGCAAATAGTGGTCTTCCTTTCCCGAGTCAGTCCTCATGAAAGCTTGTTTCATCATAGCATTTGATCTTTTTGGGGACTGCACTTGGAAATACAGTTAAAGTTGGTGAGAATTTTCAGATTGACTGAACTTCATTTCTTAAAGTAATGATGGACTTTTTTTCTATCTTTACATAACAAAGTGTTTCTAGCCATAATATCGACCTGTGCATCGAAACCACTCCAGGGGTCTACCTCATGAATCTGATAAATAGATGCCAAGAGAGTGCAAAGCTGTAATAAGGTTACTTTAAAAAATTGAAAATATAAAACATATTCTGCATTATAAACCCATTAGGATGCATACGTTAGGTAATTTTCTGTATTTTCATGCAGCACTTTGGTCATGTAGGAACATGGTTTTGTTTTACTGTGAACTCTACCAACTGTATATGTTTGAAATAGTAATAAAATTCACTTAAATTAAAGCCACTAGCTAAAATAAATTGAGGAATTTGTAAATTCAATTCAATTCTATCCATGTTTGTTTGTATAGCACTTTTAACAATTGTACACTAGACTCATACATGTCCTGCACCACCCTCACATACTTCTCTGCCAGAACCGACTTTCTTATACAATAATACAACTCCTCTCTCGGCACCCTGTTGTACGCTTTCTCTAGATCTACAAACACACAATGCAACTCCTTTTGACCTTCTATATACTTCTTTATCAACATTCTCAAAGCAAAAATTCATCTGTGGTGCTCTTCCTCGGCCTGAAACTATACTGTTGCTCACAGATGGTCACCTCTTTCCTCAGCCTGGATTCCACTTCTCTTTCCCATAACTTCATGGTGTGACTGATCAACTTAATTCCCCTGTAGTTACTCTCATTTATTCTTAAAGATCGGTATCAGCACACTCCTTCTCCATTCCTCAGGCATCCTCTTACCTTCCAAAATCTTGTTAAATAATCTGGTTAAAAACTCCACTGCCATTTCTCCTAAACATCTCCATGCTTCTACTGGTATTTATATCATCTGGGCCAATGGACTTTCCACTCTCTACTTAATCGCTGCTGTCACTTCCTCCTTACTAATTGTATCCACTTCCTGCTTCACCATCTCCAGACCATCCAACCTTCTCTCTCTCTCATTTTCCCTTCATTTTCCTCGTTCATTGGCTGCTCGAAATAATCCCCTCACCAGTCAACACATTTCTATCTCCATCCTTTATTGCTCTAACTTGCAGTGTCCAACTTCTCATACAGCTCCTCATATGCCTTTTCCTTGACTTTTGCCACATCCCTCTTTACCTGCTGTCACATCTCCTTGCACTCCTGCCTACTTTTCTCATCTCTGTGCTTGATCCCAATCCTGTTCCATTCCACCACATCTTTTTGTCTTCCTTTCTCTTCCCAGATGTCACACAAAGTACATTTCTAGTTATCTTCCTTATCACTTCTGCAGTAGTTGCCCAATCATCCAGCACCTCTTCACACCACCGAGCCCCTGACTGACCTCTTCCCTGAATCTCTTTCAGTCCTCCTTCAGTTTCCACCATCTTATTCTTTTTTCAGTCCCCACTCTCTTCCCTATCTTTTAAAATTCAAATTCAAATTCAAAATTTTACCTCTAAAACATCCTACAGACCACCATCCAATGCTGTTTAGCTAAACTGTCCTTGGCCAACATATTACAGTCTCCAATCTCCTTCAGGTTGCATCTCCTACATAGAACATAGTCCACCTGTGTGCACCTTCCTCCACTCTTATACGTCACCCCATGATCCTCCTTCTTAAAATAAGTGTTCACCACTGCCATTTCCATCCTTTTAGCTCTACCACCATCTGCTCTTCCACATTCCTCTCCTTAAAGCCATACCTACCCATCACCTCCTCATCACCTCTGTTTCCTTTACCTACATGCCCATTAAAGTCTGCCCCAATCACTAATCACTAATCACTAATCACTAATCACCAACACATCTTTCAAATAATTATACCAATACAGCATATCACTTCCTTCTTTTTCGTTTTTTTAATCTTTCTGTTGAAGGTGGATAGAGATAGAGATAGAGATAGAAATACAGATTAAGATAGAGATACAGATAGAGATACAGATAGAGATAGAGATACAGATAGAGATACAGACAGAGATGGAGGTTACCTGACTGTTAATGCTTCTGATGTCAGACAGTGTTTCTGCCTGTTTTTTCTTAAGCTTCTGTTCCTGCTCCTGTGATGAATTTCCATTACTAGATGCAGACTGAAAGCAGAAGGGCAAGTCATGTTTAAAAAATTCACTCTGTGTGCAAATTTCTCACACTTAAATTTAAATAACTGAATGCTGGCATATAAATTGTCAATTTTTATTTCTGAATCTACAGATATAATCTATGTACTGAGTATAATTATTTAAAATTTTTTTGCACAAACTTTATGCATGACATGTATGCTGCTATAACAGAAAATATGATCAGTGATAATCATGGTACTGTATGATGTGACCCAAAATTGCTTTTTCAAATAACAGTAGGCTTGGAATTGTTTTAGTCTAAGTATTAATAGTCCAGTCTAAATATTTAATTCTGAACGACTGAAAAGAGTGTTGCATGCACATGCAAAATAAATCATACAATGCTCTCTCTCTCTCTCTCTCTCTGACCATCTATCTATCTATCTATCTATCTATCTATCTATCTATCTATCTATCTATCTATCTATCTATCTATCTATCTATCTATTTATAAAAATGCTATTGTATCTTTCTGTATAATTTGGATTGGATAGTATTTTAAATAAAATATAATCGACCCACATATAAAATAACTGAAATGACAGGATTTAAATGAATGACACAAAGTTTTACTTATACCAGAGCAATTTACCCAACAATACCTTTTTCATGTAATAAATAGCATGTTATTGAATTTAGTGTTCAGGGTCATCCATGAAGAAAGACAAGCAAGCAATCATTTCTTTTTGTCTTATTATGATGTAAGATTTAGAAATAGCTGCAAGCATACCCAAGGTAACTTTGCTTTAACATTGGGCATGTTTGCATTGATTCCAAAATCCAATTGGTTCACCTGAAGTGATGATTCCATATAAATCCTATAAACATTTTAAAACTTGTTCTTGGGAGATCACATTAACAAGAATCTCGAACAGATTCATGCCCGGATTACCAAGTGGCAGTGGCATACAATCTGTCATTTCTCCAAGAAACAGCAAATTACATAGTCTTCCATCCTGTGCATGTATAGCTTTAACGGATACTGAAGACTCATAAATGCATTCATTTGAAGCTTTTTGAGAAAGAGAGAGAGAGAGAGAGAGAGACAGAGAGAGACAGAGAGAGACAGAGAGAGACAGAGAGAGACAGAGAGAAGTGAGAGATATATTGAATAAAAAATAAATTACATGAGATACACTCATTTCAGCTACTGTAATGGTGTGGTTGCAGGGAGAAAAGGGTGGAGTGGGTGGAGAAGAGTGATAGCAGGAGTGATGTGTGATAGAAGAGTATCTGCGAGAGTGAAAGGGAAAGTTTATAGGACTGTGGTGAGACCTGCGATGTTGTATGGTTTAGAGACAGTGCCATTGAGTTAAAGACAGGAGGTGGAGCTGGAGGTAGCAGAGGTGAAGATGTTGAGGTTTTCGTTGGGAGTGACGACAATGGACAGGATTAGAAATGAGTTTATTAGTGGGACAGCGCATGTAGGATGTTTTGGGGACAATGTGAGGGAGGCGAGATTGAGATGATTTGGACATGTGCAGAGGAGGGACATGGGGTATATGAGAAAAGACCAAGAAGGAGGTTTATGGATGTGGTGAAGGAAGACATGCAGGTAGTTGGTTTGAAATAGGTAGAGGTAGAGGACAGATTAGTATGGAGAATGATCCGCTGTGCCGATCCCTAATGGGAGCAGCCGAAAGAAAAAGAAGACTAAACATAGAACATGTATGCAGATTGATAAATGCATAAAGTTCTTTTAATTTTGCTGTGACACTCCAAATTTCCAGAATGACTTGTTGCTACAAAACCACTGAATGAATTTTGATGAGCAAGTATGTGAAAGAGTATTAGTCAGATCCCACATGCTCACGGCAAACAGTTCTTTAGTCAGGGTGGCCTGATTTCAATGTGTGTACGTGTGCGTGTGTTTGTGTGTGTGTGTGTGTGTGTGTGTGTGTGTGTGTGTGTGTGTGTGTGTTTGTGAGAGCAAATCTCTCTTTTTGTCTACAAGCTCGCAACAGTAGCCATGGTTACTGCTTTGGACACGGTTGCTCAAATGTTCTCTCGCTTTGTCTTTTTTCTTATTTAGATGACCTCTCATTCTTCCTATCGATCCCTAATTGATCACTCTTTCTTTTATACTGCACTGACAATATTAATTACCTGTGTATCATCATTACTGTCGAGCAGTTCTGTGCTTTTGCTCTTCTTCAAGCTGTAAGAGATTAGCAGGGTGTTACGTGCTGTACAGTCAAAACAAAAATCAACAAAATAACCAAGGTTTTTGACAATAATGTCTCATCTTTTCATTGTACTGGTTGTACTGTGAAAAAGTTAGAAGAATGGTTTGTCCCTTTCAGCACACGAAGTGTGAAAGACTATTGACTTTTTAGCTAATGGATTAATTAGCAAAAGGAAAATGAAACAGAAGCAAATTATAAAGCTAAATTTTATCGACAGCTGACCATCAAACCAATATGTGCTTTTTCAAATTCAGACTTATTTTTGCTGTTATAATAAACATCACTGCTCCAGGAAGGTGTTCAAAAGATTATGGAGCATGGCTGTTGAGGTCAAGAGGTCAAGAGAGCATGAATACATTTATTTGCAGATGTTTGCTAAGGCCAGGATTTCATTCCAGTTAATCTCTGGGATTAAAATATATTTTGTAGAGGTCTTTTTAACCGTGTCTTTAAATACCATGACTTCATCCAGATCAGTTTGTGCCCAGAGGCTTTGACATGCTGGAAAATGTTTGGACTAGGCCGCATAGTTTCAGTTATAATAGGGTGTCATGGTAAGGTGTTTACAAACTATTGACCAAATAACTGTTGGTGATCAGTTTGTGTTTGCACAGTTACACTTTTAAACTGGTCAACATTCCAACTTTATTACCTTTTTATTTATTTATTAATTAAAGCTGTGTTGGGACAATGTTCATTGCTATAAGAGCTATGCAAATACGGCCAAATTAAATTGAATTAAATACTTTGGAGCTGTGTATTATGCATTATTTATACATTAGATGCATACAGTATTACAATACTTCAATATTTATTAATAAACCCAGACGGAATTTTAATAGTTGTTTTTAATTTAATGCAATGAAGAATCAATAAGGAACTTTTACTGTAGAAATATATTGTTTTGTGTGTCAATGAACTATCAGTGTAAATTTATTATTTAAAGAAATAAATATTTAAAAAAACTCAATGATTTAATGTTGTTTAGGTATAACAAATCTATGATATTGCACAATTACACAATGCTACACAATTGTATGATGTTAATATTATTAATTGTTGTATATTGAATATTGTCTTGGAGTTAAAAAAGCAGGTTCTTATTAGACACCAAAATGATAATTATCTTTGTGTGTGTGTGTGTGTGTGTGTGTGTGTGTGTGTGTGTGTGTGTGTGTGTGTGTTTAAATGTACATCACCTCACCTGCTCTTCTCAGAACCTGAGCTCTTTGATTCTTTCTTCTTACCACCTTTACTGTCACTGAAAAAAGAAAATCAGCATGTCACTGTTACAGAGCCACAGGAATCTAATGTAATCTCTCACATACACACACATAGATTTGACAGCATTGTATACTCACTGAACAAAAACACAGAACCCTTAAAACATTAACATTACAACAACCAGACAATATGATTCTCTTTTATATCACCACTGAACAGATAAGGAATCTACAATAAAAATAAAAAATATATATATATATGTATATATAAAGTCCCTGAATATACAATATGGATTGTATGGCTACAGGAAATCACAGAGAATGGCCTCATAAACAAAACACATACAACACAAAAGATAGTTAGATAGACAGAGATGCACTTGAACTCAACACACACACACACACACACACACACACACACACACACACACACACACACACACACACACACACAAACATAAAATGCACTCCAATCCATTAGTAGAATGAGAAAGCTAGATAGCTTGCACCATGAGGTGACTCATCACTCATTTGTATGTTTTTCTCATTCGTAAAAGGTCAAGGGCACACACACACACACACACAACACACACACACGCACACATGCACACATGCACACAAACCTGTTCAGTGCCTTCAGCTCACTGGCGTGTCTCTCTGTAGCCATCTCCAGCAGCTTGCTCAAACACTTTAACACCGAACACAGAAAGAACACAGGAAGTTACACTTACACCCACAGGACACCCACCAGCTATCCCGTCTGGCCACTACCTCTGTGCCTATATTAATTACGACTTTTAAACCCTTTTCCTATTGATATAACAGTTTTTCTCAATAGCTTTAAAGCGTTTTTTCAAATCATCTTTAATATTTGCAAACCTGTAAGTGCATTCTTAAAACATATTTTACAAGCCTGTACTTTTCTCAAAATCCTTAGTTCATCTCTCAAAAGTAGGTATTTGTGTCAATGAACATCTCATTGCCATCAGAATGACAAGTACTTTTGTCATTGTTTACAAACAAGATCATCAAAATGATTAGTCATGTTGTCAGTATGATGGCGCACAGTTTCAGTATTTCCTGATGTAAACTACAGTTTGAATTACAATGAATGAAAATGCACAAGGCTGAATTTCTTCTGTATGGTATAAATAATACATTTCAGCAGCATAAATTTATTCATTTAATTGCATATTTGATTTCTATTGATTGCATGAGCCCGGACAGGATTTATACTTTTACTGTACTGTACTAGTGTTTATTTATTTTTTGGATGTTCGTCTATTTTCAGAAATTGTAATTCTGCGTGTTTTGTGTTTTGCTTTGTAACCAATTGAAGGTTTACGAGAATCACCTTTGCCCTATTTTTGGGAACTATTTAATCATTGGTTGATCTGATGCTGTACACTCTCCTTTATTAGTGACATTCAAGATTAATCTGCACAGTTAATCATTCAAGAAACATTTACAAAAAAGGTTGACAGATTCTGACAACTGGTTTAAACATTTTGCATTCAATGACTTATGCATGAACTGATGTTAAGATTTTTTTGGGGGGTTAAGACTATTTATGTTAAACCAGTATAATAAATGGTCGGTGTTGTAACTTAATAGTAGTAACAAACTACTAAAGTTCTATCTCTGTCTATCTGTCTATCTGTCTATCTATCTGTCTATCTATCTATCTGGCTGGCTACCTACCTACCTACCTACCTACCTACCTGTGGTGATTTACCAAGTAAGTCCTGCTTGCCACATACATGGGACCTGATGTAGAGGTGTCAGAGAACTACAGGTATTTGATTAAACCCCTAGTCATGACTAGAGCAAACTAGCATTGAAGAGCTACTGTATATCAGCCTATATCAGTATATCACTGCTAGGAACTTTGCCAGAGCTACAACCTGTCAGATATTCCTTTGACACTGCAATATACAATAGCACAAAAGCCAAACACAAGACTGGAATTTGTCTACCAGAAGGCATGGTGGAAAAAAGGAAGAGAAAATCAATGAATTGTTTAGAGGTATCTGGATTATAATAACTACATCACAGTATTCAGGATATGTCTTTGCCTACATGTAGTAGTAGTGCATGTAGTAGCAGAATCTACTGAAGTGCCTACATTCAAATTCAGGTAAATTTGGCTAAATATCCAATTTATAGTATGCATCTTGTATAAAAACTATCAATGCTTACCATTTTATAAAACTGTGTGTGTTTTAGTTGTATGCATTCTATCTTTATTTACATATCAACCCTACAAACTAGCAAAGTAACTTAATACATGACAATGAAACATCTCGGCATCAGTTCAATTCATAATTCATTGCATGCAAAATGATTAAACCAGTTGTCAGAATCTGTCAAGCTGAAATATTAATTAAACTTTTTTTGTGAATGTTACTTGAATTGATTAATTGTGCAGATGAATCTAATGTCAGTAATGAAGGAGAGTGTACAGCATCAGATCAACCAATTATTATATAGTTCCCTAAAATAGGTCAAAGGTGAATCTTGTGAATCTTCATTTGGCAACAGATCAACACACAGAATTACAATTTCTGAAAATGGACGAACATCCAAGAAACAATTGAACACTATTACTGTACAGTAAACGTGTAAATCCTGTCCGATCAATCAACATAAATCAAATATGCAATCAAATAAAATCTAATAAACAAATTTGTGCTGCTAAAATACATAGATGCCAAACAGAAAGAATTTAAATTTTGTGCATTTTCAATCACTGTAATCCAAACCGTAGTTTATATCAAGAAATACTGAGATTGTGCATCGTCATGCTGACAACATGACTAAACGTTTTGATGATCTTGTTCGTAAACAATGTCTTTCCATTCTGTTGGCAATGAGACACAAATACTCAAGTTTGAGAGATGAACTAATGATTTTGAGATATTAATGATGATTCGAGAAAAATGCTCCAAAGAAACTAAAAAAAAACTGTAATAGCATAGTATGAAAATTTATTTTCTTTGATATGTGCAGATTGTAAATTGGTTAAATGTTCTGTTTAATAGAATTATAAATAAAAAAAGACCATCATATCAATTTCTAATATTGCAAATATTGCTAGGAATTTATCCACATATCCAACCCATAACCAGTGATTTCCTGTCTCTTGATTAAGGTAGAGGCATATTACTGGTTTGTTTTCCAATCCCTGCTCTCAAATGTCATTCAACAAACATCAAAACATACTCCCTTTCATAAAGATTGGTTCACTCTGCTCTAGACACAAACACAATGGCTATAGTACTCATGTGTCATACACTCATTCATGTTGATGAGCAAAGCTCTCAAACAAAAATGTTTGCTGATGGACTTGGCATCTGTTTTGCAATGAGTTGTATTATAGTTAAGTGTTTTAAGAGACTTTATGAATATTTATCCTTGAACCTTATTTGCACTTGAAATAAGCCAAAACAGTAATACTGCAAAAAAAATAAAATGAACATGAACAATATGTTTAGAATATTCCAGAACATGCACAACAATATAAAATATTTGATTGAAATTTCTGACCTACAGATGTGATCGTGTGGATTTAAGAGCTGATTGGTACCTCAGAGGCATGTTGCTCTTTCTTCTTCTTCAGCTGATCATATTTCTCCACCCACAGTGATCGAAGCTCCGTCTGCAGCTTTGTTTTCAGCTCATTGATTTGCTCTGCTTTAGGCTGTTCGGCTGCAGCCCTGAACACCAAGGAAACAAGTCACTACAAATTGACCTGGAAATAGTGAATTTGGTTTCTTAATAAAAATAATAATTAGAGAAAACAGACTTACATATGCATATGAGTGATCAGGTGCATTGAACTGCTTTAACTCCAAAATTTAAATAATGGTAAAAAAAAAAAAAACAGTGACTAAATGGATTTAACCATGCCTAGAAGTAGATGCCTCTTTTATGGTTGATAGATAATAAATAGAAGTTCGGATGTTCAGTTTAATATGGTGTTCTTAACATATTGTATGGAGTGAAACCCATCCCTGGTTTGTACATTTGATAATTCTTTGTCTTTTGAAATGTCTTTTGATGTTTTTAAAATATTAGGTGTATTCTAGGCATGATTGTTCATTTTAGTCATGCAGTTGTTTTAACCCCTTAAAATCGATATTATATTTAGTTCTTTATCTTGAAGTATAGTATTTGGTGACTTTTTTCTAACGACATTGAAAGGAACAGGCGTGCAAGTTCTGTGAAATGTATGTCTGAATTCACTGAGTTGGCATTTAAGGGGTTAAATATGTATTCACATTAAGACCACGTTCACAAAGACGCCGAAATCACAGCACAGCCCATCACAACACCACAGCATGATATCCACAAAGACACAGAAAATAAATATCTATGCCCTCAAGATTGCCAATTTAAAGAAATAGATACTCTCAACAGGACTGCATAAATAAAAGCAGTGGTAGATCTCTGTTTACTCATTCTTCTTCGACGTGGTCTTCTTCTTGAGCGATTTGAAGAGGTCACTGTATTTCTGAGTTAGCTCCTCTGCCTTCTTCTGAAACTTCTTTTCCAGCTCTTTCACTTCTTTCTCCTGCCTCTTGATGACCTTCAGGTAGTTCTTGTGCTGCTGCAGTTCATCACAGGTCACAGAGGCCAGCTCTGTGTGTGTGTTGTGTGTGTGTGTGTGGGTGAGGTTGTGTGGTGTGAATGGTTTTTGTGTGAGGGACAGCAGAGAGACAAAGACGGTAAGTGAGACAGTGGGACTTTTAATAGTTTGTAGGTAATTTGAAGCAGTACAAGGTCAAGCATGCAAGTACAAGTTTTTTATACATATATTTGACAGAAAATATACAAGTATAATGTGTTTTCTTAGACATCTACTGGTGTGTGCAATGTTAAACCATTACCATTGAAATATATCTCATTACGCTCTGGTTCACATCTTACACAGCCTACCCAGAGCTCCACAAAGCCCTGAACTCTCATTTGCTGCACTTTGACCAGTAGCAGCAACCTCCGCAGGTGCTGCAGAGTCAACTACAGGAGCATCCTGCTCCGCACTGGCAGGGTTAGAGTCTGGAGCAGCATTAACTTGTGGTTCTGGCTCCACGTTTGCAGCAGGCTCACCATTTGGATCAGTTGGATTCTCTGCCTCAGGGGTTTCAGATGGTGCAGGGGTTTCTTGGGGAGCCTCATCTGAAGGTGGAGGTGCCTCAGTGGGAGGGGCCTCTTCTGAAGGTGGAGGAGCCTCTGAGGGAGGAGCCTCTTCTGAAGGTGGTGGTGCCTCTGTGGGAGGAGCCTCTTCTGATGGTGCAGGTTCCTCAGCAGGTGGGGCTTCTTCAGAAGGAGGAGGTGCCTCTGTGGGAGGAGCTTCTTCGGCTGGTGCCGGTGCTTCAGATTGAGGAGGCTCTTCTGAGGTTGCTGGCGCCTCTGGCTCGTTGTCTGACTTGGGAGTTTCTGCCTCATTGGAGTCTGATTTAGGCTCTGCGTCTGTAGAAGGTGTTTCTGAAGGGGTGGCATTGCCCTCTGCTGGAGCCTCTCCCCCTTCTGGCACTGCAAAATATTGTTACATATAAGAAAAGTAAATTATTACACCGAAGAATATACATATAGTCTACAAATTTTACTATCTTTTATGATGCTGATCTCTGATTAATAAATCAAATGTCTTGCCTGTGGCTGGAACAACTGCAGCACCGGGCATCTCATATTTGCTTACATAGTTAGCACTCTGGAAGCAGACCAATTGTTTTTAGATAAATCACTCCTATCATAATATGTATTGCAAAAGATAGAAATCGACCTAACTTACTATCAACCTAATTAACTTGTTCCTAACTTACAATTTTTTAAGTTGAGTTGAACAATTGGATAACTTTTTGTATGTTCTCAAAGCTTAATTCCAGTTTAATGTATAACTTCATGTAAAACTTGCCTCCTGTTTTGCAGGCTTTGTTGTCTTCACAGGATTGAAGAGAGCATCTGTGAAATCTGAGAATCCAAGCAAGATAGAATTACAACACTAAAGAAAACCACGAAAGAAAAGAAAAATCACACTATCTTCTTGTGGTTGTCCATACCAGCAAAAGCAGCAGGGATGTAATCTTTCACCTCAATGTAGACAAACAGACTGGGGAGCATCAGAGGCATGTTACTCTCACTACGCAGACAAAGATGATGAAATCCTGAACACACACACACACACACACACACACACACACACACACACACACACACACGGTATATAATATGCAGATCAGAATGACATTTGTAATGTTTGTAGTTTGTCGTTCGTAAATGTATAGGTTGTGAAGGTGAAACTCTAAATTCCTTTGATTTACCTGATTGGATGGCATCTATGGGAATAATCCTATGCCCAATAAATTTTCCACCTTCCTCATAAGCCACTATCCGGAGTGAAGCCAATTCTGTCAGCAAAATCTGTTTCAAAAACAGACATAACACATGTTTAAAAAACCTCAAATAATGCTGTGTACATTTGTAATTATAAAAGGAAATAATGTTTTATATATAAAAAAAAAAAATCATAGTTATCATATCAGATATTAATCAGTATTTTAAAATATTAACAAACCTTCTCAAACACAAAGGGCTCCTCATTCCACACAGGGTTGATAGCATTTGGTGTGGCTGTGTTTTTGGTGCGGAATTTGCGCTTGGGGTCTCCAGGCAAGCCAATTATCTCCACCTCCACTGCTGTTTTCACGTTCTTATCAGATAGGAATTGGCCTGAGTAGATCTGTAAGGAACAAGGGCAAGATTGGAGAGAGTGAAGTATATTAAAATCGAATAAAATATATAAAAATAGCTTAAAGAATTTGAACTGAAGAGGGCAATACGGGATAATTCATCAATGCATTTAATCAATGACATACTGTGTAACTGGCACATACCAGGGACTATATCATCGAAAAGGAATATTACATACACCTAACTTTTATTTATACCGTATTGCCAGTTTACTCGATCAGAAAATTTGACTGAATAATGCCGTCAGTGTATGTTGCTTAAAGCTCGAGCACACAGTTAAAAAATATAAACATAAAGTTAAACATTAGTGTCTTCAATCTATTAATCTAAGTTTAACCTTTAGGCCATACAGCCTGGAACCATTAGTTTAAGCTCTGGATTTAACCTTTATGTTGAATTGACTTGCCTTGATTGAGAGCGTGTTGGGCACATTGGTGTCAAGCTTGTCGGAAAAGGGATCAAACGTCTTGTCATTTCTCCGAAACACATCGTTTTTTAAGAGGTAGCCAGTCCTCCCATTATACTCGAACAGTGCCATGTTCAGTTGCATGGGAAAATCTACATAAGCACATTTCATTCAATTTCACTGTGATAAAAGGCTTTAATCTTTTTATTGTTATGGTTATTGCTAGCAGAAGAATATATAAATCCATTCACATATAGTTAATAATCGAGAAAGAAAAGGAAAGTCATATTCTACAATCATATTGAGTACATTTAATTGTAAAGAGATGTACTACTGTGATCCTTCATTGATAAAAAAAAATCAGTGCTACTGAAACTTACATGTTGCAGCGATTGGTCTTTAAAAACAGTTTCACACAACTTCATAAGGATCATCAAATAAGGGCCAAATGAGAATGAACTGATCTTTAGTTGTAACTGTAACATACTGTCATCTTGTGGACGTTTTCTGACAGTATGGCATGAGAGCATCCAAAACTGAATAACAAATCCAAATATTTATCCATGTACAAAATCCCTGCTTTATATCCCCGTATAACTATGATTTGCTATGGCAACTGAATAATTTGACTTATTTATTATGTTTAATCTGAACTTGTACAAATATATTAATCTGGAGATGCTTCTATTTCAGAGTTTTTTTACTGACCAATGTATTTGCCAGAACGTGTTGTCTTACAATGATGCTTAATGTCCCTCACTTCTTTCAGCAATGAATCACAACACCCTAATCACTAGCAAATCACTAGCAAACCAAATCACTTCCCATCACCTCCTGACATGCAGATTATCTCCTGATCCTTTACCTAATTGTTATTCCAATGGTTGTTAACATTTCCAACAGTGACTGTGCAGGGAATCCCCTCATTAGGAATAGAAATTTCTACCATCTACGGATGAGACAATACTTCAATATTACTGTGTATTAAACGCTTTGAGGCAAATCGCTGAGACAGTTTTCTATACTACTAAGGCCTCATGTCCATGTCTGCCCCTCATAATTGTCTCAACAGCCTTTTTACCAGCTCTAATGTCATGTCTCACATGTAAACTATTTGCTGTAGTTCTTTGTATTTAATGTAGTGTGTCTGGGTTTTTTAACCGCTCCCTCAAAAATATGACTGCTCCTGTTTGTCTCACATGGATGACTTTTGCATCTTTCTGTGCCAACAGAAATGCAGCTCTCTGCAGCGGTCTGTGTGTTTACATCAACACGGACTGGTGTAAGAGCTCTGTCCTCGTTTTCACCTGCTGCTCACTGCTTTTGGAGTTTATTGTTGTGAGATGTATACCTTTTTATTTACCCCGGGAATTCACCACCGCTATTGTGCTCTGAGTGAACATTCCACCTAGCGCTAATGCTAAGGAGGCGCTCTGTGTACTCTACAGGACCATTAGCAAACTGCAGAATACACACCCAGACGAATTGTTTATAGTCACCAGTGATTTGAACCATGCAGATTTCAGTACTGTGCTCCCAAAATTTAATCAGAATGTGGACTTTGCAACCAGAGAGGGAAAACCCACTGGATGTTTTTTACAAAAAAATCCCTGGTGCATACTGGGCGAAGCCAGCATCCAGCTTGGCTACTCAGACCACATTTCTGGTATGCTAATACCAGCAAACAGACTTTTTAACAAGTGGGCAAGACCAGTTTAAAAGCAGGTGAGAACCTGGCCAGCAGTCCTCTTCAGGACTGCTTAGAATGCACTGACTGGGACATGTTTAGGGAGGCTGCAACCAACAGCGACTTCACCAACTTGAAGGAGTACACATCATCAGTGACCAGTTATATCAGCCAGTCCATTGATGACGTGACCATCTCCAAGACCATCACCACATGCTCCAACCAGAAGTCTAGAGCCTTCAGAGCAGGGGACAAGACGGCCTTAGGAACAGCAGGTGAATCCACATCCACTTCCAGGACAGCGGAGACACCCGATGCATGTGGCAGGGTATCCAGGCGATCACAAACTACAAGACAATTTTACTCTTTCCTCCCACATGCGCTGAACAACTTCTACGCCTGATTTGAGGTGCTCTGTCTAACCACCGCTGAAGTAAGGATAACTCTATGCAGAGTTAACCCACGGAAGTATGCTGGACCAGAAATGTGCAGAACTGCTAGTTGATGTCTTCACTAACATCTTGAACATCTCCCCGAGCAGCACAGTTGTTTCAGCATCCCTCAAGACAAAGACCGTCATCCCCGTGCCGAAGAAAGCCTGCAGTGTCCTGCCTAACTGAATATCGTCCCGTTGTACTCACACCCATCGTAATGAAGTGCTTTATAGGGCTGGTCATAAGGCACATCAAGACAGCGCTACCACTCTCAAGCCTATGCAGTTTGGGTATTGTCTAAACCGTTCCATGGACAATGTCATCGCCTTTGCACCTGATTGAGAAGCTGAGTCTACTGGGCCTGTCCATCTCCCTCTGTAACTGGATCCTGGACTTCCTGACTGGTCAGTCCAGCTCAGGAACAGATCTTCAGCAACACCACACTGAGCACTGGGGCCCCTTTGCTGACTAACAACTGTGTAGCAATGCACAGCTCAAATCACATCATTAAGTTCGCCGATGACACGATCATGGTGGGTCTCATCAGCAAGAACGATGAGTCGGCATACAGAGAGGAGGTGAAACAGTTAACAGCCTGGTGTAGAGCAAACAACCTGTCTCTGAACATTGACAAAACCAAAGAGATTGTTGTTGACTTTAGGAGAGCACAGAGCAGCCATTCTCCACTGATCATTAATGGGTCCTCCATGGAGATCGTCAAGAGCGCCAAATTCCTTGGTGTTTATTTGGGGAAGAACGTCACTTGGTCATTTAACATCTGCTCCATTACCAAGAAAGCCCAGCAGAATTTTTACTTCCTGAGAAGGCTGAGGGAAGCCCATCTCCCTCCCCTATGTTCTACAAAGGGATCATTGAGAGCATCCTGAGCAGCTGCTTGCGTTGGGAACTGCATGGTCTTGGATCACAAGAGGATAGTATGGATGGCCGAGAAGTACATTCTAGACTCTCTGCTCTCTATTATAGACAACAGCATTGTGGACGTCCCACACACCCCTCACATACACTCTTCACTCCTAGCTGTGAGGCTAGCATTTGAGCCTCACATCCAGACAGAGTTTTTTTCCCTTAAGCCATCAGAGTCAACACACAAAACTAAACTGGAAGTGAAACTTACATCCACACACTCTGTTTGTTACTGAGCTGCTACAAATCTGAACTCAAACACACACTAATAGTCCATTCCAAACACTCCATGCCAACAGCACCACCTATATTATATTGTTATTTTATTATAACTATATAACTGTTTACATGCTGGTTTTTGCACATCTATTTGACTGCTGCTACTGCTGTTTTGAACAATCTTTTGTGTTTACATTTTGTGTTTATTTACAAGTACACTCCTGTATACAGTTTTCTTTTGCACACTGTACTGTATAACATGCAATATGTTTACTGGCTGCGCTATTTTAAATTTTGTGTATCTGTCCCACACTGTCTTGTATTGCACTGCTTGCACCAGGTTGCACATGATGCAATTTATGTGGCGAGGACTCTTAGCTGCGTTCTTGTAGCTAAGAGTTAATGTTATTCTATTTTGTTTTATGATGCACCAGGGTTCTGGAGAAAAGTTGTCATATTTCACTGTGTACTGCATCAGCTGTATATGGTTGAAATATTAATAGAAGCTTCTTGACTCGACTCTGACAGGAGTGCATGCCATGTGTCAATCTCACAGCAAAGTTTGCTCTGTCTGTCATTCCTTGTACTCAGTTTGTAGAAATGTTTTGCGTTTTGTGGACTGTGTCAAACTGAACACAAAAGAAATGAGATGTATAATAGTTCCAGCTTCCATAATTCTTCCTATATGATTGCGAGGTCCCTTTCTGTCTGATGTAAGACACCACATCTCCTGATCTTTATTCTTCTTTCTCTAGGTTTTTGATGCTGCATCATAACTCTCTTGTTCTTTGAGTCTGCATTTTTTTACTGTTGAAAATTCATGGGTCCAACTGTACATTATGAAATAGATTGTCAGAATACTTTTGATCTGTTGATTATTATGTCATACTTTCTTTTTTTAAATGATTATCCAATCACTATGACACACTGACCTCTTCCCACTGATAAGAAATGTAACAGGATTCCAAGCCACTTTCCAAGGTTCTCGCCTCACTTAGACCACCACAATTATCATGTTACTGGAGAGTATAAACTCTAGAGAATACTGCTCCAAGTGCTGCCACTCACAGCTTATTCCATAAATAAATAATGTCTTCTTTCAAAACAGAATGCTCATTTAGTTCTAAACTGGTCATGCTTTTAACTGGAAACTGTCCTTGTAAATGATGGTCTATCTAAGGTTTACATTACACAGTACACTGATTGAATCAAAAGGCATTTACCCATGGTTTGGTAGTTCAGTGCCACCATCTGACATCCGACGTTCCAAAAGGGCTGAGGGTTATAGTTAGAAGAGTCCATACGTGTTCCTTTAGGGTAGATACGACTCATCTGTCTCTTGTTATATCTGAAGCATGCGGTAAAGGAATTCACTTGTGTTTTTCTGCATTGTAAATGTAATCAATTATGCAGCTGTGCTCTTATATTATGAATGTTTTCAGGTTATCTTAATGTTTATACAGTACATTGTAACTATTATAGAGCATAAATATTATATTTTATAAATTCTTTGCTGAGGAAATAAAGACATGGCAGGACTGGCTCGTGTACAGATAAGATTAAAGTTTACATACACCAAGGATAAAGACATTCAACCTCAACATTAATTTTACCATGCAATATATGTATGCATTACCATGCATTTTGTGTTTTCTGAATGCTACAACTTGAATCATGTCCTCGGTGTAGCCTTTTACAAGCTTCTCACAATACTATTTTGCTGAAGTTTTTGCTAATTGTCTCTGAAAGAACTGGTGCAACTCAATTTAGTTTGTAGGAGTCCTTGAAGGCTCAGTCAAGGCAATTTTTTTCCCCTCAGTCCACAAATTATTTCAGAGTTTCAGGTCAGGACCTTTGTGGAATTCCTTCGGTATGTTAACATAGACTTCCTTTCTCATAAAGAAAAATGTTTTGAAGTGGACCAGTCCCTTTCTCAGCAAAAACCCACAATTTGATTCTGCCATCCCCATGCTTCACAGTTGGTATGGGGTTCTCAAGCCTCAACCTTATTTTTCTATATAGCATATAGAGCCATTGCAATCAGACACCATCCGTATGGCGGATGTAACTATTTACCCACTGGACTTATGATACACTGAATTACAGCTGAAATAAATATTTCAAAAGTTTAAAAAATGAACTCTGATATAAACAAAAAAGTAGTGGCTTAACAGATTTTCGAAAGAAAAGTTTGGTATCAGGAAACGTATGCAAATCATGTAATATCAATTAAATTCTTAAATATAAATGAATTGTAAAGGATACTCAACGAACTCCACAGCACTCTTAGCGATCATTTGCTCTCCTTTGGTTTCCACAAAAGAAGAGATGGCATAGCTTTTGTTCTTTTCTGCGCTTGGAAAATCATACAATATCATAAATAACACATTTTGGTAGTATTACAATTATTATAGAGTAATTTTATTTGAATAGGGAAAATAAAACAGGCTAGACATCACTCACTCCTTGATTGTTCAAAGGAGACAAATTTGTGTGGCTGAATATAGTTGACTATTGAAGACATTGCCTCAAAAGCTGTTACTTCCTGCCCAGCTGTACCCTAATCCAAACAGTCGACATAAAAAAATAGACATTCGTATCATTTCAGTTAATAACTAAAGGCAGGCAGAAAGTTAAAAATAAACCACAGTAACAATATCAAAAAGGGGTTCATAATTTCACATTACTCAAGTACTATGTTAATCTGACACCAAAAAGATTGCCAGCTTATAATATCGTGTAGTGTTATGATTACTTCCCTTCCATAAAATGGCGCTAAATTTCTATGCTATGTTAAATAATTTATGTCGAGATATGTTTACTCAAACCCTCATGCATACACAAATCTGTAAGTGGTTATAATAATCATATAATCTCATTACTTCATCAGAGTTCTTCATCTTTTCCTCATCCTGCTCCTCTTCCTCATGATGTTCATCATGAGGTTCATCGTTCATCGGTTCATCTTGCTCGTTGCTCTGGTTCTCAGGGTTTTCAGGCTGCTCTCCTTTTGGAAGATGGAAAACACAAATGAATATTTTGAATCGTTGAGTCAACAATATTTATATGAAACCATCTGTAGATTATTCTCACCTGCATTCTCAGCAGGACCCTCCTCTTGTGTTTTCTTTGGTGGTGGTTTGGCCGGGCCTGTGGCGCCCTTTTTGTTTTTGATCAGAATTTTTCCCATTAGCTCAGAAGGACTGGGGATTTGTTGACCTGGCTTCAACTGTAAACAACAACCAGTACAGATCGTTATACCTGCTCTGATACGACGGAATCTAATCAAGTGCGTGTAACTCCCGAATAGATTAAAACGTATAACTATTCAATATATAGTGGATATATAGAGGTGATTATTACTAATCCATATACAGCCACATACCGGATATTTCTCCAGGGGTTCAGTGAGCAGAGCATCTCCAAATATAGTCCTACAGTAGTTAGCCATCTTCTCTTGCTGTTTGACTCTAAGTAGACAAATCCAAATTTAGACAAATCCAGTAACCAGAACAAAATGTAAAATGTACTGTGGTGTGGAAAAATGTCTTACGTATCCACATGGTTCTCGAAGGAGAGAATGATTGGATATTTTGATGTTTTGAACGCACTCTCTGCAATAGCTTCGATCACATCCTACCACAGAATAAGGATTAAAACATTTTATTGGCTGTGTTTATTAAACATTTTTTTAATGTATATATCATGACGATTGCACAAGCTCTGATTGGTGGAAGCCTGACCCTGAAAAGAATCTCAGTTGTCATGGTGAAGCCATGAGTAATGATTGGGTCTTCATCTGGAGGTTTGCCTTTCCAGCAGTCCAGCTCCAAACAGCGACATCCAGAAAGCAGACACTGACGGTACATCTCTGGAGAGGAGGTGCCTGAGAACTGACCGGCTAAGAAAAAAAACAGAGAGAAAAAGAGAGAGAGAGAGAGAGAGAGAGAGAGAGAGAGAGAGAAAGAGAGAGAGAGGGATATTGTTATATAAAATGAAATCATATAATGGGTGATTTGCACCATTGAAAATGTCAAGAGTTCAAAATTTTATGAATTGTGCTACAGCCTACAAAAAGTTGGGATTAAACCTGACGACAAATAATGAATGCTTACCAGGGTTGGAAAAAAAGTAGAAAGAGACTGTATTTATTTAAAAGTATGGTCATTCGTACTCAATCAAAAGTGAATAAGAGTAATATTGATTACTGTATAAATAAATGCTGAGGTGGCATTAGCAGCAAAATATGACCAGCTTGCATGCGGGCCATGAATAAAACTAGACTGGTGACTGGATGTCTAAAATAAATAAGTAGGAATGAGAATAGTAACATGTAAAAACACAACTTGGAGTGATGTTATAGTAATAGTAAATACAGTCTATTTGGCAACCTTTCAAAATGTTAATGGCAGGCCTATTTTACTGCACATTAATTTTAGCCTGATAGCTAATAGTTTGATCAATAGTTTAAGCAGAATCAAATTTAGGTTTAAGCTATATATATATGTATATACTGTATATGTTTCAATTCCTAGATCATTTGTGTCAATGGTTTTATAAGCCATTCAGTGTTACCAGTAAGATAGGTGTTGTGGGAGGATTTGATGTAGTAGTGAGGGATGGGCTGGGTCATGTCATGGCACTGGGCCATTTTGTCCAACATTACAGGTGTTGTCTCTGGCCCCATTAGGAAGTAAAGAAACCCTTCTGGGGTTATCTGACCTGAAAAACACCAGCGTCAATCCATTATTTACACTAAATTACATTTTAATAATCGAATGAAAAAAAATTACTCCTAAATTCAAAATCACATGATGTATATTGAAGGTTGAAATCATTTCATTGTCTTATTGTAAACAATCATTGTGTTAGTTTACTCACCACGGTTAGAATTTGAGGACGAAGGCTCGTACTTGTCGATGAGAGCCTTTACCTGATCAGGTCTCAGTGGTGGGTAAAGCTCTTCATTAAGCCTTGAGTCTCGTTGCTTCTCATACAGGAACTTGCTAAAGACCTCCTTGGACATGTAGGGCTTATTAGAGCTGAAAATAATTAAAGTGATTAAAGGTCATTGCAAAAGTGAATCAGTTCATTTTCATTCAGGGATCACACTCGTGTATCACATGGACTCCAGATTTATTATTATATTATTAATGTTGATTTTACAGAGGTGCCTTTATGTCTTGGTCCATAATGAGTAGAAAGATAAGTTCCATGTTTAACAGAGATACTTACTAGGTGCTGAAGATTTCATAGATCTCTGGCCTAGGACAAAGGTTCATCAGGAAGGTCTTGAATGCAGCTTCAGTGAACACTTCAGGCTTTATGGAGTCAAACTATGAAAATGCAATACAATGATATTCCAACATAAATGTGAAGTATAAAATATTATTTGTTATTAAATTCTTTTTTAATTCTACATTTCTAATTGTAGATACATTTTCAATGAATGCAGCTTTGACAGTAGGGCACCTATAATTTATATATATATATCATTTCAATACATTTATGGGCAAAAATCACTTTGTGTTGGCATTAAAAAATGTATAAATGGGAAAATTATAAAGTATTAAATGCATAAAAAAGTTCAAGACTCAATATCATAGGAAAATAACACCAGTTCTATGGATATAAATTATTTATATAAGTGCATTACTATTTGTAAATCCTTTTTATGAATCAAACCAGATTTGACAAGGTTTCTGTCTTAACATGAATTAATTAAAATTGTATGTTCCATAATGATGTTATTTTACATAATGGCAGACAATAGAAACATAAAAACAGGCACGCAATTAAATTAAGAAGCTCTCTCACCTTTCCCTTAGGAAGCTTTGCAGATGAGAGTGCACTATCGACCCTTTTCTTGTCAGCTGGAAACATCTTATAGATGCTGTGATATAGTAGTAAGTTGTAAGGTTTTAGATACACATCACTCTCATATTGCAAATAATCATTATAATGACAATAAAAACGTACTACTTAACAGGAATCTTGCCGTCTTTGTTGGTTTGCAGTGTGAGACGGACATACCTATGAGAGAAAAGAAGTAAGCACACTGATTAGTGCACTACACAATCATTCTTCTTTGTTGCTTGGATGGGTGTAGCTGAGGAGGCTATCAACAACGATGACTGCACCAATAATGCAGATATTGATTTAAAAAAATGAATGAAATGCTGAACAATGTTGAACAATGCACACATGTAACACGTACAATACTTAAAAGTGCAGTGGCCAACATTTTACAGTTTCTTACAGTTTATCCAGGTAGACTTGTCTGCAGACGGTGGCCCTGTGGGGGTTGTAGGCGATGGACAGAATGTCATCAGCCCAGTTCTGGTGGAGAGAAGAAGATTTATTGTTACAATAATTTTAATTTAAAGTTTAATATTCATAGCATGATCCTGATTATTGATGCTACTCTGATAAAGGAAATTGTCAGATAATCAACACAATGCTGACTTTTAGTTTTAGAATTGTTACACTTGAGTATATTAATATTTATATTAACATGCATATTAATAACATTTGATAAATTGCATTGGATGTTGACCAGTAATTAATAGCAATAGTAGTAGTAATAGTAGTTGTTATTATAATATTATGATAATATTATTATTATCATTATTAATTTAGCAGTGTTATTTTTTGAGCTATTTAATGAAGTTTTCTAATGAGATATATCATTAAGGGGCATGGTCATATGTCTTATCTTTATGCATATAACCGCATATATAAATGAACATATTAAGTGCAAATGATACTTTGTGCATAATCATTTATAGCAGTTGCTTTTAGACAATCAGAAGACGTGGAATACATTTCTCCTTTCACTTTTGGAGTGAACAAGCCTTTAATATTACTGCTGTTTTGTAAATAAAAGTGTAAATCAAATCAGTTTTTATGTATAAACAAAAAATGACACCATGTATGGTAAAAAGGTCTTCAAAGGCCTTCGAGAAAATCTGCTGTTTAATGCGGATCTGCTCAGTGAACAATCCTTTCTTTTCTTTCAGAATCTCTTCCAGCAGAGGGCATAAAATCCCTGAGCTTTACATGAATAAGCAAAGTTTATTCCATCACTAACCTGATAGAACCATCACTAGCCAACTGTCGGCCATTTAAGTACCTTTGCTTGAACCGTACTTTCATAGACACATGGTTACATATTGACAGAACTCAAGCAGGATATGAGGGTCATAAACTCAAAGTGCATTTGCCTCACCACAGAAACCACAGCCGGTTTGTGTAGTGCATTAGAGCTCATCAATTTGTGGCAGCTTTTAGGACGGGACTTACTGTATGAGTGTCAAGTGGAGATAAACATGAATTGAGGAAGTCAGTATGACACTGGTACAAATCTAATACAATTGTTTGAACAGTGTGGTGATTTGGGAGATCTATTTTATATGTTTAGCAAAATGTTTAGCATGCCAAAATAATAAAGTCATAGTTAATGTCTAGTATTATTGAATCTAATAAGGATTTCTTGGCTATAAAATATTTCATAGTAATTATTATTATAGCAGATTTTAGCTGCAATTTGAAAAGCTACACTAACTGGATTTGCATTGTTTCTGTTTTGAAATCAGAAGGTATTTTTTTTTGTCCAAATCTGTAACAAAAATCTAATAATTCATTTAGCTAATTTAAAGATGGCCCAGACGTTTCTTGTGGTAAAAGTCAGTAATAAAGGAAAATTCCTACCTGTACTACATTCTCCTTGGCTGCAAAGAAGTTGTAGTATGTAAGGTTGACCATGTCAGGACCAGTTACGATGGTTAAGGTCTTGGCTAAGTAATTACTGTCAGGAAAGTCCATGTTGAAGGTGTTTCGAACTTTTTGATGCTGTTGATAGAACAAAGTTATATTAAAGCCACATAAATAAAGCAGACAAATAAAATGTGTTTTTGCTTGTGATCATTTTCCTCCTACATTTTAAAACTGTAAGCAAAACAGTTTTAAAGTTGCCATTAATAATTAAAGAGCCTGAATTATTGATGTCTGTTCTGGAAGGCAGATCTATGTTGTTATTCACATACATGAAATATTATATCATTTCTTTGCTTAATACTGACCAATTTAAAATCAAAAACTGGGCAACTGATCATGAAGAGTATTCCAAGTATGCTTTCATCTCTATTTCATTAAAAGCTTATCAGATTGGCCCACATATGTAAAATTCTCTGCCAAATACACTTTTTATAATATTTATCTTTCACTCTAGGGCCTGGCCTCACTAGTGCGATGGCTGAGAACATTTCAACTCTAAACACCCGTGCATCTGCTTTTCATACAAAGGACATTTGTGAATACAAGCCAAGCCGAGCCAAGCAAATCTGGCAAAATGCAAATCTTAACACGACAACCCCGGCTGTTTGCGTATGTGCTGACTGTGTGTGCATGTGTCTGTAGCTCCTTCACATCACTTTCACAAAATCATATCGAAATATAAAGTGCCTTCATATACACTTTATGGACGAAAGTATTGGGACAACTGGCGTTTTTTTAGCCATATGTCTCTCTTTTCAAAATTGTTACCACACAGCTGAGGCAGAGCCACACAAATGTGCAGAATGGCTTTGGATGTGGTAGCATTAAACCTGAACTAGGAGACCCAACCCTGTTCTAGCCTGACAATGTCTCCAGGAAGATATGGTTCCTATGGGTTAGAGTGGAAGATTTTGAGTGGCCTGCTATAAACCTCTAACCTCAACCCTATAGAAAACATTGTAATTAATGCTGACTGCACTCCAGGCTTTTTTTTTACTAATTGCTCTGTGGGTGAATGAAGACAAATCTAGGACATCTATTACAGCAAATGAGGACTAGACATGGAATAGGGTGTTAAGATATAAATCTTATGGTCATGTGTCTATATAGTGTAGATCCTCTGTTCTATCTCTGTTTGTCTGCTTCACATAAACCCTTTATATCATCTAGCAATTCGTATGACTTTGATGCATGAATCTGCCCAAAACTGTAGTCAAACTACAAAGACGTCAAAGTCAAATAATCTCTGTCTCACTGTCTATCTCTCTCTCTCTCTCTCTCTCTTTCTCTCTCTCTCTCTCTCATATCTCTCCTTCTGTGTGTGTGTTTGTCTGTGCAAATTTATACAAATAATTCAATCAGAAGCGCTCAGGGTTTTTACTCGCAGTACACAGCAAACATATGAAAAAATATTTTTATGTAGTGAACTAAAATGACATTTACTTTGGGAAGTTTTGCATATTTGCCTGGCCGTGTGTCCCGGATGGTCGCAATGTCCACAATTTCGACTTCCTATAATAAATGAAATCACATACAGATTAAGAATGCAGCATCATGACCACATACAAGTTCGGATCGAGAATATAGGTTAATAATGATAGAGGCTAAAATGTAGCATTGCATATTGTTAGCATATATTTCGCATAAATAATATGTAAGATTAGCCTGACTTTGGTTTCGAAATGATGCTACAGTGAGCAGTCACTAATGTATAAAGGTTTTCCTAATGTATCTGAGTTGGCTTGACATGACATGCGGTACATTAGATAACAGCTCTTCTGCTGTGTTTTGGTATTGCTACAATGCTTTGACTACACTGTTTTAATGAACATCTGTATGTTAGGTACAGTTGCAGATAACACAAGCACTACTAAACCTATTTAAGTGTAATTGCAACTCATGGAAATGGTACAGTCAGCACTTTTACAATATGCAGAGGCAGCAAAACTGAGCACAGCACTGCAGAGTTGCCATGATCCTTTCACTACTCAACTCAATAGCAGTAAGTGAGAGTAATAGAGAAAGAAAGAAAAAAGTAAGAAAGAAAGAAAATAAAAAATTTTTTTTTTTTATTTTAACAAATAAACAAGTAGCTGGAAAAAAACCCCAAATGTCTTCAAGTTTTTAAACAGTCTAAGTGTTTTTACCTTAAATTTAGTAAATGACCTGCTGACCATACAATGTAAACAGCTTACTTCAGGACTGGAAATTGTTATGGATTCACAGCTTACCTTGCTAGAGTTTACCCAGTAAAGAAAGTATCCTTTCGGATCTATCTTCATAGTGACAGGAGCAGTACGCGACGAGTCCTGAAAATTAGAAGCCGATGTGTCAAAACAATGTACTGCGATTTTCACAGTTTGGAAAGAACACAAGTGAGTTTTTAAGAAGTGGATTCCTAGACTTTAGTCCACTCTTTACACATCATTTGTGTGGGTGTTTTTTCTCCTTTCAAATCAGTGCACAGTCGACATCTAACTATCAGAATCCTACAGATTTTATATTATACATTTATTGTGTCGAAGAAGTGATTCAAGGTTCGACTAATGGCTCAGGGATCAATGTAAACGTCTTACAAAGTCTTACAACTGAGAATAACCTCTATTTATTTTTATTTTTCAAGCTGGTAATGTCATTTTCTGTAAGCCAACAAGCACAACAGGACACATTCGCAGGTCATATTATATGCTTGTATTAGTCCTAGGTTTGACCTTCTTGTATTTTAAATGGCAAAATCAGACTGTCTCGGGTACAGCATCACATAAACAGCAGCACGCTACCAAAACCTCACCTGATGAACCCGTTTCCATCAGTGTCATGAAGACCAGCAGCGTGGTTTAATAAAAACATGAACTGTACCCTAAACTTTTAAGCATTTCAGTGGCAAGAGCTTAAAAAATATATAATTCTTTGAATACTCACTTCTTTCCATTTTGTGAATCGTTCTCCTTTGACCAAATAGTCTTTGATCTCAGGCTCTTTGAGAATAAAACGCTTCCTGATCATGGTGTCCAAGTCAGTGTGCTTGTTGTCGAAAGGGCAACAAGCACAGTGACATCTGTGGACTCTGAAGCAACACTCCGAAAACCACCTTACCTTCAATATGACTTGCAAATGAGCATTTCGAGGGTGGAGAACAACTTCCAAAACATTCCAGATTTTTCGTGATTTCACTACAATCGAATAGAAAAAATGGTCTTAGAGCCTAATATGTTTTAGATAACATCCTGGCCTGTATATAACATGAATTTCTATTGTATTGTGATGGAGGATGTTCTTTTTTTAAGCAGCCATGTAACATCTTTTAAACTGCACTTTTTATTTTCAGTTTGTTGTCTTTTGCATGAAGTTCATTCCATTTTAAGAAACTGACTGTAACATCTTATTCTGGAAAATAAGTTAAACAGCAGTTAAAACTTTTATGTTTCTGTCTCTATAATGGTACAGATTTGTCATGATCGTTGTGGAAACTTGTAAAACTTCCTAGAATTTTCCGTTCCTGGAAAACCGGAGTGCAGAAGAAATAAGCAGGCAAGAATTTAAGGAATATACTTTAAATAAATAAACATGTTGCAGTTTAATAATGATGAATTAGCACTAAAAGTGGGGTAAAAAATGTGTAAATCCACTTTCTACAGAGTACTTTGGGTAATAGTCAAATGTCCAAAAGCCCAACAATAACATATGGAAATCATGTAGGCAGGTGTTAGCATGAGACGACTTCTCCTAAGGGATCTGGTGCACTAAGCTACTAGCATTTTTAACTCAGGACAATTATACCAAATCATTTAAACTGGTTTATTAATTGATGCTAACAATTTTACTGGTAGTTTTGCTACATTATTCTTTCCAAGTCTTTTTTTAGAGCTTAGTGATTTAATTGAACACTGTTCATATACATTTTTATAGGTATAGTTTTATATACTTGGTGAAATATAACTATAAAGAAATGAACAGCTTCTGGAAAGCACACCTGTACTTACCTAAACCCTGTAATTAATATTAAACATGCATTTGTTTATGTTTTGTATTTTCTATTATTTGTAATATATCTATAATATACACTGCATGAATTATCCTGGGACACCAGACATTGTTCCAGACGTATATGTTTTTTTTTCACAATGTTGCTAGTTATTTGAAGGATTTTGATAAATATGAGTAAAATGTGACGAAGAACTGCCTGTAATCATTTTTGCACATTTTGGGTCAATTGTCTAAGTGTTCTTCTGACCGGACAGAAACTCTATTGTGCACAGAAAGCAGAAAGTTTGTTTGAAGCATTTCTTCAGAAAAGAATTTCTTAAAACTCCTTGTTCAACCTCCTCGTCATTTAGTCACCTGTGCACATCATAAAAAATAATTCTCGTTGCTTTGATCAAGTTGCGAATGCTTTAGTACATTCATTACAGTTACATTACATGTACAATTGTCTGCTGTTTTCAACATGATCCGTTTTTTTTGTCATGTTGTTTAAATATATGTTATACGTGTTTCACCTGAATAGTCTTAACCCTCAAAAGTCATTAATTTCAAAATGGTTAAAAAGAATTGTCAGAATCTGTCAAGCGTTCATTTCTATTCAACTTTTATGTGTTTCTTGAATTGATGGATTGTGCAGATGAATCTTGAATGACAATAATGAAGGAGAGTGTATAACATCAGATCAACCAATTATCAACTCGTTTTCTAAAACAGGTGATTCTCGTGAACCTTTAATTGGTACAGAGCAAAACACGGAATTACAATTTCTGAAAATAGATGAACAACCAAGAAACAAACGTACACTATTACAGTAAAAGTGTGAATCTTGTCCAGTCTAATGCAATAAATATAAATCAAATATGCAATCATATAAATACATTCACGCTGCTGAAATTTATTTACGCAATACAAAAGAAATGTATCCTTGTGCATTTTTAATCTTTGTAATCCAGTAACACAGTAATACAGTAAAGACCTTTTTAATTCTCTTCAGTAATTTGCACTCATGTTACATTTCGAAGATGATAAAAATTTGTGTGCCTTTTTTTACTTTAGATATTCTTCATCTATCCTTTTAAAATCCATATAGCTTAAGCTCTGGGCCCATTGTTGTACTTACTCTCGGCCCATGCGAGTCCATCAACCATCTGGTGAGATCCACAGCTCAGACTAAAGAAGCTGTTTCAGAAATTCCCAAAAAAAATGTAGATATTGTGTAAAAATGTAAATAAAAACATAATGCAATGGTTTGCAAATCTGATAAAACCAATATGAACATAAAACGTATTAAAATGTCTAAACTGAGGAAATTTAAAGGAAAAAATACGGTTTAATTTCTTTGGATTTCATGGCCATAACAAGTTTCAGAAATGTGGGATGGGGTCATGTTTACCACCTTGTAGAATCGTCTTTTTTTAACAAGACATATTTCTGGAAACTGTAGATACCAATTGCTAGAGTTTTGAAAGAGGAATTAATGAAAGCAAATGTTGATATGAAAATTGATTTAAGCTTTTGAACTAAGAGCTGATAACACGCAAGACGGTCCGTCTCCTCTTTAGCCCAGAAAATGCAACAGTCAAGTTTTTCAAAAAGATTGACAAATTTCGATTTGTCTGACCACAGAACAGATTTACACTTTGCCTGTTTACATATGGCTTCTTCTTTGCATGATAGAGCTTTAACCTTCCCTTCGTGGATTCATAGACAGTGAAATCTGGAAGTGTTTCTGAGCCAATGCAGTAATTTCCATGAAAGAAGCACACTTGTTTTTAATGCAATTATACCTAAGGAACCACAGGCATCCAATACTGATTTTCAACCTTGTACTTTACACACAGAAAGTTTTCACTGTGAATGATGAATTTATGAGATTTGCAAATCATTGCATTCTGTTTTTATTTACATTTTTCACAGTGTCCTACTTTTTTGAAATTGGGTTTGTAAATAAAGTCGCAGGAAATTGTAAGGTCACAAAAAATCTCATTTGAAAATGTGACAAAAACAATGTGGAGGAAGGTTAAAATGTTGCCTTTGGAATAAAGTATTACATTTGGCAGAAACCTAACATGGTTCATGACCCTGGAAACATCATCTCTACAGTAAAGCATGGATGTGGTAGCATTATGGAATGATAATGCTGTTCTTCAAGAGGGACAGTGAAATTGGTTCAGTTGAAGAATAAAGACAAATCCAAGGCAAATCTAAAAGAAACCCTGATCATGTCTGCAAGATACTTTTGACAGATAGTCAGAGGTTTGCCTTCCTACAGGAGAATGACCCTAAACATCTTGGTCATAGTAAAATACGAAAAAGGGTCAAAACCCCAAGCTTAAAAATAGTTGTTGACAAACAGACTCTATTCAATCTGTCAGCGTTTGAGCATGACTTTGAATATGGAGTCTGCATGGGAAGTGATGACTAGCTCCTTCTGGTTTGATATAAATGTTACAGTGAATCACTGATTGTTTTGGTGGGATGTCTTATTAGGCAGGTCGTTTTAAAGTTTCGCTTATATCCGAATGGCTGCGTAAACAGATATAGATTTATATTGCTATCCAAGGTGCTGAACAAATGTGACCGAACCCCACACCCTTCTTCTTTTTTGCTCTTTGCTCTACTGTGCCTCACTTCGCCTACAGTACATCCTAGCACATCGTGAACACATTGTGAAGACCTAATGTTTATCTACTGCAAACAAACTGCTCCATGGGCATAAGAACCGTACAGCACAGCTTTCAGAAGCACAGAGTCAAAGCCAGGACCAATTCAAGTAATCTTTCAGCAAGTTATGACAGACATTATAATAACAAGGATGAAAGACACATAACACAACTGACAAATATACAACAGTGCAAATGCAAAGTGTGCAAACATGCATGTGCAAGTCCAAGTTATTATTCAGCATTTTTTTTGTTTTACTCATATCTAAAGATCTAGCTCACATATGCTCTTGAGAACTTGAGCATCATCGCCCGCATGCTCTCTCCTCACTTCATATCCATTCATTGTGTCATAGCCGTCTCTTTAAGAGCCCTCGCCCGCCCCCTTTGCTGTATTTTTAGCTGAGCAATGCTCTACAGATGCTGAACAAGACGCGCAGTGGTGCGTGTGCCATCAATGATCACGCTGTATATCTGCACTTTCTGCTACATGATGCATCCGCGCGCATGAGATCTCTCTAGATATTGGCGACTGGACGCTACAAATAAAAAAAGAGAGGAAAACATCTTGGAGCCTGAGAGGAGGAGATGAGGTGTGCCATCATGGATTTCTGAGAGGGCTTTAGAGAGCAAAAATGGACGTAAAAACATAAATTGCTCTAAGCCACAACGCATCGAGAAGGCCCCAAAGCGTCCGGTGCGCATCTCTGGTGCGTCTTCTTTAAAAAAAACGTCCTCTTTTTTCTTCGTTTGACAGACCCCCCCAAAAGCCTTCAAGACGGACGGAGTGGTGGAGCACCGAGGCAAAAACCGTGCCAACATGCGGGAGAGGGACTTCATGCCCAACATGGAGCGGGGCAAGCCGGCCACGTATACGGGGGACAAGAAAGCCAAGATGGCCGCGAAGACCAACAAAAAGTGGGTACGTCTGGCCACCGTGTTCGCCTACGTGCTTTCCGTGTCCCTGGCGGCGATCATCCTGGCCATCTATTACAGCCTAATATGGAAGCCGACGAACCTGGGAACGGGACACGGTGTGCCAGACGGATCCACAGGAAGCAACAACGCGTTCGCGAACGTCTCGGGCATCGTTAACGGCACGAGCGCCAACGTGACGCAAGCGGACAACGGCACGAGCGCAAATGGGACGCAAATCTACTCGGGGTTTAATGCGACCAGCGCCGGAAACGAGAGCGCGACGACAGAGGTTGCGGGAAGCGCGCGTTCTTACTCGGGCGCCACTGGATACACGCCTGCCGGCGATCAGACGCAGTATAGATACGGTCAGACATCGGACAGCGTTACGAATCCAAGTGACGCACGAAGAGCAAAGCGCGAGTCGGTACCAGCGCAATCTGCGCGCGCTTCAAACGAGCCAAAAGACACGGAACCAATACTACAAGAAAGACCTAAACGGGTTTAAGCTTGCACTTACAAAACCACATGCATAAATGGTGTGCAAAAAGCAGTACTTTTCTAATGCTGTTATGTGCGGTTTAGGATTTAGCCTAAGTCGGTGTGGTGGTGTGGTGCAGAGCGGCGCGCGCGCGCGGACCAAGCTCACAGCTAGAGGATGCATGGAAATATGGGAAGTATTTCACGCTTGGTGCATGGACGCCAACTTGAATATTGCTAAAGCACAGCAAAAACATGGTTCCATTCTCACCATCTTTTCATGTACCATTAATTTTTCAAAGTGTAATCTTTTCATTTTAGGGAACACCTGTTTGATGGGCACTAAAGAAAAACCCAGTCATACCTATCCAGCTTTCATCAACCAAGTCACCTTTATGTGGTTGCATAGATTTAGACAGGTATAGCCTGTCACATGTATTTATTCGAACTGCAGCAAACTAAAAGAATGAACAGCATCTTCGTTTCTTTAGAACATTCATACTTTTTAAAAGAAGGTAAGAGAATAATATTTGGCATTACATTGAATTGAAAGTGTCCACATAGACTCCTAATTAATCAGGATTCCTAATTCAGAGGAACCTGTGTCAAGTTCTGCTCAGGTATGTGCAAATATTAATGTAAATGAATTGTGTATATATACGTATATAAGTATATATATATATATACACATGCATACAGTATATGTCCATTGCTCACATGTAGGCTGTTTTGGTAAATGTAAATACTGCACATGCTCAGGCCTTGATCAAACTTTTAGCGTAGACTACTTTTTACAAAAATCATGTATACTTGGGTTATATATATACGTACGTACACGTGTATATATATACACAACCCCAAAAGGCAAATAAAAGCCCTTGTAAAAAAAAATTTGAGTTTCTATATTTTTTTGTTATAAAATGTTTTTCTATTAAAATGTCTAGCAATTGACACATAATAATAAAAAGCATCTTTCTCTGATGCCTACAATCAAAGGCTCTTGCAATAGTTAAGGGTTTATCACAGTATATATATATATTGGGTGTATAAAACATACTTAAAAAAAAGAAGAAGAAAAAAAAACATTGGCTGTAAATGTAACCTTTAATATAACTGACTCAAGTGTTTACATATTGTGTAACCAAAAGTGGTTAATATATAACAATACAACCATATTAAATAGTACATTAGAAGAGTAATCCACTATAGGTTACTACGTTGTTCTAGGTTTTGTTATGACACTTTTATAATAGTATGGTATCTTACAAAACTTCTGGATTTTTTGAAACAGGAAGGGAAGCAGGGCAGTAGGCAGCAAAGCACACATGATAACTCTTCTGTTATATAACTAGCAGTGATATACAATCAATGTTGCTGGACGCCTACACTTAAGGTAAACACATTTTTTTTAATGTAAATGATTTCTTTACAATCACAACAAAATGAAAGTCTAGACTACAAGAAAAATACAGGATATTTATGTTGAAGTTTCGATTATAAATGATGTTATGGCCGATTGTGTTTAATGAGCACAAGGCACAGATATGATATGATTGATACAGTACATCAGCATGTGTGTCTCTGTGTGTAAATGAGCGAGAGAGAGAGAGAGAGAGAGAGAGAGAGAGAGGTAATGGACCATAGCTTCTATAGGCTTCTATCAGAAGACCACACTGAGAGCTCACTTATCTTCTGAGTCATTTCTAGTCATCTAGAATGTGATCAACATAATCACAATTTCATACACAAACATGTATACACACACACACACACACACACACCTTTATGCAAGTCTGCTTTACAAGCGAATACACTGACAGTTGTTCTTGTAAACAAGGTGTCCCAGTAGGCTTCTTTGACTCAGCCTGCCTTTTAGTGAAAGAGTGATTAAGTGAAAGCCCAGGTGAAAATCAATAGTAAGCACTGAGGGGCATCAAACGTATCAAATCCACTGTCTGATTTCCTCGTGGCTGGAAGGTGTTGTGCTTTAAGCTATTAAAACGATGGCAAGGATCGAAACTGATGTTTTAATGTTTTAATAAACCACAATCAAACCTCTTAATTAGATCAAAACTCCGGGTATCTTTATTTTTTGGCAGAAAAGGCAGATGGAAGCAGCGGACATTGTGGTCACTAATGAAGAAATGCACTCTGACAGTGTCTGTTGCTCACATTACCCCTTCATTCCCAGCAAGCCTAATGATCTGCAAGCATCTGTGCTTGGCCTGGATCGTAAATGATCTTCTCGGAGGATTTAGACATTTAGATTTAGAGCATTATTGACTGCATAAACCGCAATGCCTAAAGTAAAAGCATCTTCTGAAAGGGAACTAGTAGTTGTGGTTCATGGAGTTACATAATGGCTAGGATTTAGACAGACACCCGAGCTTCATTATTGCTCCGAATGAGATATGCAGAGGATTGGGGCCAGTGGTGACGAATCAATCACTGACGGGAATATACATAAACATGCATATAAGCTTGTGTTTGTATACCTGCTCATCTCCACAAACAGCTTGGGACGTTCTTTTGAGAACTTACCTTCTGTTTATGTGCATGCTTAAGTTTATATGAGACTAGGACCCAGGTGCAGCTGATGTAATGCAATGTGTGTCAAGAGACTTAGGAGAAATTTCACAACAAGCAGCAAACTGTGCCTCTGTGCCACATTTCAAATGCAAGGAGTAAAGTTGATGTATGGAGAGTTGTGACTGAGGAACAATACCATAACCTGTTGTCTCCTTATTACAGTGGTGGAAAGTAGAAAAATATTTTTTACTTTTGTACTGTACATCATTATTTACTTTTTTTCTTTTTTTCAAATGCCTCTAGTTCATTGTAAGAAATTTGAACTTCAGTACATTTTAATGTGTAATATCGTCTTTTTTGACTGCATTTCAGAAAAAAAATCCCAGTCCTTAATGCTTTAAAAAAAGGAATACGTAAAATACGTTGAATAAGAGCATGTCACGGGACCACGAGCACAATCCCACGGTTCTAATGAGAGATTGTGAATGGTGCACTTCATCCATCACTGCCTCTTTATATGCAACGTAATTCTTTAATGTTACATAATATTTATCCTAAATATCAAAAGCAGAACAAGAGCTCAGAGGCATTTTTAGCTTCTTTGGCATTTTACAGGGATTATCATCACCATCATATTCGCTTAGGAATAACATAATTGTATAAAACAGCTGTTTAAAGAAGACTATTAATCAACAAAGATAGAACAAAAAAGAATGAAAAGACCTGTGCCGCTGAAACTGTGTTCTCTATGTAGCATACATGACGCAGTGTTAATCTCTCTGTATGCTGCTAAGATCATGTTTACTTCACCAAAGACTAGAGCTGGAAATTTAAAGAGCTTAGTATTGATCACAGGGGAATGTCAAATAAGGCCTCCATACAGACTGATGGTGCACACTGAGGTTCCTCTGTTTCTGATTGTACAGAGGATGTTGCTTCCATTTCAAGAGCAACTTGTGTTTTATTACCTCATCGCTTTTACAGTAACAACTTGCACAGAGACTTTTATAATAGATGTTTATATGTTCATCACTAAGGACATGCGATTTAATATATTGTTTTAATGAGTCTCTGGTGTCGATGCTCTGTAACAGGTAAAGCTGTAGCTTCAAGTTTATCTTTCAGACACAAGCCTTTGTGATTTCTAAGTAACGTTACAAGCTGCGTTCTCTTTTCCTTACTAATCTAAAAGAAAGAAACGCATTGGGGCTAAAGAGGGAACAACTGATTATAGCTGTGGCAAGTGGAAGTGAACTAAGTTCTCTGGAAGGTGTCATGTAAAACAGTTGTGGGGAGGTGGTAGCTCAGTGGTTAAGACATTGAATTGGAAGGTCACAGTTTTAAATCCCACCACTACTGGGCCCTTAAGCAAGACCCTTAAACCTCCCCTGCTCAGTTGTAAGTCGCTATGGATAAAGGCAGCTGCCAAATGCCATAAATGTATATATGCAACTCAACACATGTATTTTATTCATAATAATATTCTGCTTGGGTACATGGAACATGAATACTCTAGTGCTTCCTTTTGGAAATGAATATACGTCAGGGTGATAATGGCTACATCACATATCTGATAATTGATTATTTTCCATGAACAACATGTATTATTGCTTAAACACACACACACACACACACACACACACACACACACACACACACACACACACAATACTGTATACATCAGTATATTGGGTTCATTTAAAAAAAAAATTGAAGTAAACTAAAGATAAATCGTGACTTTGCAATAGCATGTTAATTAAGTGTCAGATTGGAATACAGCTGGAAAATAAGGAGAAGATTTCCCCTTCATGGTCATTTAAGCACTATTCAGCATTCCCTGGCAGACGTGTCACTGTTGCTGAAAAGTCCTGGTCCATATATAGAATCTCTGTTATTGTAGTCCTATTTTTATTTCCTTTCACGGCTTCTGCAAAATGCTGTGATTAAAAAAACATCTAAACAAAACAAAAAAATGGTAAAAAAAAAAAAAAAAAAAAAAAAAAAAAAAAAAAAAGATAATATCACTAACCCCCCCCTGCTACACACACACACACACACACACACACACACACACACACACACCTAGCATCCTTACGGAGACAGAAATCATTTTTCAGCTCCTCTGAAATCACTCAGCCATGTGAACACAGGCCTGGCGTGGAACTCTGCATCTCTGAGGACAAGGCTGTCCCAGTGAGGGCCTGCTGGAAAATGTAATTAAAAGAGTAACAGAAGGGAAAGCGACTTTCAGGAAGCACGGGGAACCATTTCCAGAGCAACAGGCCATGGGGATAAATCATTCAACATTAATAAGCATCTATTCCCAAATGGAGAGCCGTGAACACAGGAAGAGCCAGGCAGCAGTTTTAAAAAACACCTTTGTGTTTATTTTCATTCAGGAAATTTCCACTCTTACATGTTCATCTTTTCACTGGTGTATTGCTTTGGCATGCAGAATCACTGATAGCCTGGGTAATGATGGAAATAAAGGAAAAAACCTATTAATTTGTTAATGTGATAAACCTTCTGTGTCACACTTCTGTGCTCCAGTATACACGATTTTCTCTTTTGGACTCTTGTATTCAGCTCATCAAATGGAATTATATTATTATCCTCATGTCTGGGAACTTGAGTGAACCTTTCAAAAGCTTGGTTCTGTAATCATCTCTTTTAGCCTTTTGGTAGAGGCAGATAGATTTTATTTATTTATTATCATTAAAAAAAATCCTGGTCCTTAACGGCATGCATGGACTATGTATCCTTAAACGATTTCTTTGTTTTTATATTGTGATGCATTAAAAATATATTTAATTTAGAATTACTTTAATTTCAGCTCCAATATTTGCTCTCATATTTACATTTGAGTTGAAGCTGTACTTTCCATAATTCTCTTCAACCTTCATTTATAAAGCGTGCAAATAATTCTTAAAATGACTGTAGCAGCCATGTCCACTTATTATTGTATATTCATTATTATATGGCAAAGATGGTGGAAATAAACGATATACCGTATATGAACATGTACAGTATCTGATTCAAAATTCCATTATTTAAGCAAAAAAGAAAATTGGTGATAAAAAAAAAATTATTTTTTTTTATTTAGAAGAAATCCACCCACACCCCCCCATTACACAACACATACGTGAAAACAAATGACTATTGGTTCTTATACAATAGCTGCTACTTCCAAAGAAAAACAGAGCTCATACACAATTTATATTAGTTCATTTCTTTATAAATTTTAGCTGCTGTTTGATTGTGTTCCTGTTTAAAACTTAACACTGTTCATTACTTACAAATAACCTTACATTTGCTTTTAAAAGGCAACCACATTGTTTATTATTATTACTTAATTGTTTAAATAAAGAAGAAATAAAAAAGGAAGAATTGAAAATGAAACAAAAAGGAAATAGGACACTGGAGAGGGAAAAATGTAGTACCTACTGAAAAGTAACAAGACAATAATAATTAACTTATTTTCACTTAATTTAATTTACATTTATAGATTTTCATAACTATTCTATTTTAATCTACACTATGGTCCAAATGTTTGTGGACACCAGACCATCACAACCCTCAGTGGGCCTTGAAGCAAAATCTGTTTGAACCTACTTATGTGATAAGAATGTATCAAATTTGAACTTATGTTTTATAATAGTAATTGAACTCTTACCTTAGTGACCTCATCACATCTCGCACTGCACCACGCTGTCTGAGATCCTCCAGCACTGCTCGACTGGCACCACCTTCTCTCAGAATTACAGGTAAGTACACTTCAAGGCTCTTCTCTGTTCTGGCACCGAGGTGGTGGAATGAACTTCCCCTAGATGTCCGTACAGCGGAGTCCGTACATGACTGAAGACCTTCCTCTTCCTGAAACACTTAAATTAGCACTTTCCAAATTTGTAGAATTCAAGAGTTATATTTATATTAAGTTAGTAATCTGGTGTACCAGTGTAGATTTATTCATTACTAGAGACTCAAAGCACTTTTGCACGTCGCTCTGGATAAGGGCGTCTGCTAAATGCTTCCCCACCAAGCCGTCAATACTGAACCCCTAAACAAGCGCCCTTAACCCTCTCTGCTTCAGGGGTGCTGTATCATGGCTAACACTGTGCTCTGTTCCCAGCTTTCTAACAAGCTGGAATATTGTAAGTTAATAAAAAAAATATATCAGTAAACCATAGGATAATCAAATCTATACTATACTGTATGTACAAATGTATTCGGACATCCAACTATTTTTTAGTTAGATTGGATTCAACTTTATTGGCATTGTTCAAGGTACATGTACAGAGCCAATAAAATGTAGTTAGCATCTAACCAGAAGTGCATAAGTGGCCTAATTACAATAAATAGCATTGTGCTAAATAAGGGTATGGGGTCCATATGTACAGGGGTGAGAGTAAATAATGTAAAGAAGGTGCAGTAGGAAATAATATGTATATATAGTAATATACAATATACTGCGCAATGATTGTGCATAGATGTCTGGAGATAACGTTCTCAAATGACATGATAGAGTTGTATACAAGTACGAATGTAGTATGATACAGTATATACAGAATAAATATGGGTGGAATATACAATAGTGCAGTGATAAGTTATAAAAAAAACACAAAGTGACAATGCAGTAGATTATTTTTGACATTGTATAGGATTCCTTTGGGTGTGGTTGCATCACATTATGTACATAAGGTACATAAAGTTGAGTCCCCTTTACATGAGACCCAAACCTGTTCCAGCATGACAATGCCCCTGTGCACAAATCAAGCTTAATAATAATATAGTGTGCATGAGTTGGATTGAAAGATATTGAGTGGCCTGCTATAGAGCTGTGACCTTAACCTTATTAGACAGCTTTGGGATGAATTGGAACGCGCCCCAGGCCTTCTCACCTTACACAAGTACCTTATTTCACCAATGGCCGTGTAGCTGAATGGGTACAAATCTTAGATTTACATTTGCGGCATTTGGCAGACGCCCTTATCCAGAGCGACTTACAACTGAGCAGGGGATGTTTTTTTAGGGCTTTGCTTTAAAGGCCCAGCAGTGGCAGTTTGGCGGTGGTGGGATTTGAACCTATGGCCTTCTGATCCAAAGTCAAATGTCTTAGCACTGAGCTACCAAATCTTCACAAGCACACTCCAACATTTAGGAAACATCTTGCCATAAGAGTAGAGGTCATTATAACAGCTAATGAGGATTCAATGTGAAATACAAATCTTATGGCCAAGTGTCCACAAACATTTCAGATAAATTTGTTTAATAATTAAAAATTTTGAAGAACATACAGTACAAATAGCTGGAAATACGTTTTTGCTTATTACATGTTGTATATGTTTTTTATATTTTTTGTTTAGATTTGTTTTATTTTGCTGTATAGTGTTTCGAATGATTGAAATTACAAAAAATGTCACTTGACATCTCTCGTTGTGTATAAGGACAATTCTCACTGGATGAACCACATACTCAAGTTTAATTCTTAAAGCTTTAGGCTCAAACTACTGGCAACAACATTAGAAAATAAATGGAGCTAATAAACACGGCCATGTGCAGAAATGTGAGGCAAAATCTGTTTATTACGGCATGAAGTACACAGAAATTCTTTTCAAATTCTGTTGGACACAAAGTGACAGTGGCAACATATTAATTACAGCATGATGTACAAAATTAAATATTAAATTAGTCACTTCATTCATGCTTAAATAAACCAGAGAAATTGCAACATTCACATGAACGGAAATATTAAAAAATTCTAAGCAAAAAAACACTACTTATATTTAGTAATAATGAAATGTTCAGAAAAAACCTGAAACAATATATTTGTCATTGTCGTTGTACTGATTCACTCAATAATGCAAATCGCTGTGAAAATTTGACCATTTTTATATTGCCAGGCTTTTTTTTTCATATTATAAAAAGGTTAATATATTTTAACCGTGACTTTTGAATCAGGCTGTGTTTTCTTTTTCTTCTTCTTATTCATTCATATTAGTATTAAAAACATTGGTACTGCATTATTAAATGTATTCTAAGCATATTGCTTCTGGCCTTTTTCGCAATATACAGTACAGACCAAAAGTTTGCACACACCTTCTCATTCAAAGAGTTTTCTTTATTTTCATGACTATGAAAATTGTAGAGTCACACTGAAGGCATCAAGGGCTATTTGACCAAGAAGGAGAGTGATGTGGTGGTGCACCAGATGACCTGGCCTCCACAGTCACCGGACCTGAACCCAATCGAGATGGTTTAGGGGTGAGCTGGACCGCAGAGTGAAGGCAAAAGGGCCAACAAGTGCCAAGCATCTCTCGGGGAACTCCTTCGAAACTGTTGGAAGACCATTTCAGGTGACTACCTCCTGAAGCTCATCAAGAGAATGCCAAGAGTGTGCAAAGCAGTAATCAAAGCAAAAGGTGGCTACTTTGAAGAACCTACAATACGACATTTTTCAGTTGTTTCACACTTTTTTGTTATGTATATAATTCCATATATAATTCCACGTGTTAATTCATAGTTTTGATGCCTTCAGTGTGAATCTACAATTTTCATAGTCATGAAAATAAAGAAAACCTTTTGAGAAGGTGTGTCCAAACTTGTGGTCTGTACTGTGTATATGTGCAAATATAAAATGTCCTCTTTCGCCAAACTGAAAAAGGTTCTGCGTAACAAATCCTTTCTGGACTTTCAAAGGTGATTGAAATGTTCAGTCTTAAAGGGGCTTGTATTTCAGTGTACAGTGCTTATCAGATTTAACGCCAACATTTCAGAACTTAGCGAGCATTTATACAAAATAAAGTGCTTGTAATCATACTTGAAAAAGCAGTAAACATCGCTTTTGTCTTTTTTGCACAAAATGTCACCTCCCAAAATATATGTGCATACAAAAAATACAAAAAAACAGTAGCATGTGACTGATGTATATTGTACATCTGAACATGTGTGTATACTCAATTTGGATCATTGTGGTACATTTCCTGTGAGTGTGTCTGCTTTTTTTGTGCATTTAAATGTGTCAAATGACCCTTAAAAAAATTTTAATTCAGACATTCAATATGCTGCGTAGTGCTTTTCACATAATGCGTGTAAGTCATCCGTTCAAACCACAACATCTAGGCATTTCAGTAATCAGTAGCAACTAGTAGCGGACAGCTTCAGTGCAAGAAAAGTGTGTTTCTCAATCATGTGTCTGTTTCCCAGTCGTAAGACTTAATTAGCTAGAATGTGTGTCTATCAAAATAAGGGAGGCGGGACTATTGGAGAAGCATTAATGTGATATTGTAATGCACTTGAACTAAGCAGATCATGTGATATATAAATTCTCTGTTTTAAGGCTTAATGTTTGCTGTAAATGAGAAATCAAACTGAAAATATACAAAGCTGAGTAAACCTTTTTTTGCATTATTTATTAAAAATAGTTTGCAAAAAAAATGCATACTTGTATCTAACTAACTCTGTGTGTGTGTGTGTGTGTGTGTGTGTGTGTGTGTGTGTATGTGTGTGTGTGTGTGTGTGTGTTCTCTCAATTTAAGTGCTGCTCTTAATAAGTCTAATAAGTCATAAGATCTTGGAATTTCTGTGATTCTTCTATTTATCAAAACCTACACATATCATCCTTAAACATCCACAACATGACGATTCATGATTTCTCAGCTCTGGTGCAGTCGCAATACCAAGACTACTTCCCGTATCAATTTACCAAATTTATCACCATCTAAAAACCAGGCAAGTTTTCTCCCATAACACACTCAGGAAGAAGCAAAACCACTTCTACTCAACTCCTAAAAAAAAGTTTTCATTACCAAGAACGTAAAACCACTTTTAATAACAGCAAGTGTTTTGTGAGAAACGCCCACGATTGAGAAAGTACACTGTAATGTGATCATTTGTCATGTCCAGTTTAAGTTGTTTCCTCCACCCCTAGAATTAGTATCATCCAGGTACCTCATAAGATCCTATTTAGTATACATTCTAATGTACAGTAGCTTCAATATCTTTCAGTGACTTTCAGGCACGTTCCTTTCTTCTCATCATCCTAACTTTTCTTGTAATTTAAACACAAATCATCATCAAGGTCATGATAATATTAGCAACATGTGAAAAACACAATGATTAGTAATATTATGGAAGTATTGGGCACTATGGGCAACATTGTAGATCACAGTTGTATATTAAGAATATTTTATGTACTTTCTGTAGAAACAGTTTGAAGGTGAGGTCATGATTGCGGCACCGTTTATCCCTTAAGAATTCTCATTTTTTCCTACACAATTTATCAATCTGTGTACAGTACAGTGGTCACCCGGGACCCGCAGAGGTTACGTTCTAAAACCCCACTCGAGTAGAGAAAATCCGGGAATTTTGGACCCCGGCAGCCTCTAAGGTACCTTATGTCACAACCGTTTTTATAAAATTTTTTAGTGAACACATAGTTTGAAATGTTGTTTATAACGTTCCTCAACATTCGGTCCCGCTGCTCATTTCCGCAAATTTTCAAATAATCCCCAACTTAGTTAGGTTCCAAACGAGATCCCGCTAATTTTCAGAGCTGCGAGATCCGAACTGCGAATTATAGGTTGTTGACTGTATTTACATTTGTGTTTGCGAATTTTGCTGGCGCATCATCTCAACCACACACCTGTCTCTGGTTGCTGTGGTGGTGCAACACTTCCTACACACCCATATGCAAAGAGTGATGATTGACATGCAGTTTGACCAGTGGTTGGGTGCAAGACATGTTCACATTCCTATAATCAGTCAGTCAATCTTGCTGAACAGCTGAAATCCTTACTGAAGGGTTAAGGAAAATTTCTCAACACCTCAGAAAAGCTTATAGATAATAAAAATCCCCCCTAGACTGTTTTTATTATTGATTATATACATATTTAATAAATACAGCTAATAGTTATGTGATTTGCCTCAGGGAACTTTAGGGCTTTTGAGCAGATTAATGATATCCGTGTGCATATGCATCACTAACTACAGATTACACTGTCACAATCGCTCCCCTTTCACACCGCCTTCTGCCCCAATACACAACAGCAGCACATACAGTTAAGGAATATCTGTATTGAATATTCTATATTCAATATTCATCTCCGATTCATCATTTAGAATACAAGAAACTTCAAACAGGGATAATTATGTAAGAAAACGGTGCAGCAAATAAACCTTTAAGGCACCACAAGTTCTGTGCTAGCAGTTTAAAAGCTTCATATTTTTGAGGCCACCATAAAAACTCGTCATGTTTTTATAGCAATACAAAAAGCTGACTGTGATAAATCGATTTGGGCTGAAAAACATGTATTGCTGTGCACCAACAGTGCCACCTTCAAACCACCCTCAAACCTCATGAATCATAAACTCTCCAATCTAGACTCAGTGATCTGCGCAGCCACACAAGGTAGAGATTTCTTTTTACCACTATATGAGAAACACATTTGGTGAAACGTGATTTGCGAATAATAGCATTAGGAAAATTGGCAAGGGGACCATATTTTGAATTTTAAGGCATGTATACATTCACTGTGGAGAAGGAGAAGGTGCAACTCTAAAGACCGGGGTTAAAGCAATGCAAATATGTGCAAAGAATGTCCAGGAAAAGGGCTTGTTCAGGAAAAAAGAAGACATACGTTGACTAGACATTGCAGACATTTTAACTTAAAATTGTTTTTAAGTTTGACAGCTACTGTGTTTAAAATTTTCTTGTCAATCGATACCACAATATCAAAAATCAATATCACAATATCTTTTTGTTCTTCAGCAGATTCATGTGAAGGAACTCTCCCTGTTGAACGTACCTCTTGGAAAATGATAAAATATGAAAATATTTAATAGAGATGAATGAATGTGTTAAAGTATCAGAGGTTCATGAATATTGTGGGACAATTATACGTTTTCATAATCTAGAATGGATGAAAGAATGTTTAATGGAAAAGGACAATTCAAAGTCGGGATGCTAAACGAATCTGCACACGACTACATAACATTTTAACCAAGGTTTTATTTTAATTTTATTTGATTTATTAGGCTAGGAAATGGTTTGTTGTAACTGGTCAGTATGGATTTTCCATGCAACCTTACTTCTTATATTGCATGTATACGATTGTCTGTTACCAGTCTATATTGCTGTACAGTCTGTAATTGTCTGTATACATTTATAATCTTTAATTCTAAGACTATGTGATGGTTCAGTAATATGTGATGACAGATGCTTTTTAAATACTGGGATTTATCGTTTGTTTTAAAACACTTGATGTATAAAATCTTTTCTTTACATACATAGTTCGAAATGTAATGTTATTGGGACCCAAACGGCACCGCATTCGTTGACTCACAGAAATAACCAAATGGAGTTTAAGCTTGCTGTAGAGCTAAAGTTTAAATTAAAAGATGAATCAGGAAATAAACAGCAGGCAGATTTAAATACATAAATAAGTAAATAAATAAAAGAATTGTGCTTTAGGGTGTTCAGGGGCTAAAACACATGCTCAAGCCAATATCCTACCCTAAATTATCCAAAAATGTTCATTGTGATCATTGTGTTTAACCAATAAACACAGCCAGCTTCTTCAATGATGCCCAATCTTCCTATTTCTGAATGAGTAGCCATTATAATATTTGCAAAAAATACAGATGCATAACTGTTAGTGTGTGTGTGTACATGAACAAAATAGCACTCAGTGAGCATCATTACAAAGTGTGCACTACAAAGTAATGATCTTCAAACCATCACACCGCCCACTACTACACCATGGTGCTAATTTCTATTAGTTTTCAAAACTAACCATTCCTGAAGCTGGGACACACTCAAACAGGCAAACTGCAATGCATCCTTTTGCTTTGTTTGGTTTCCTTTTTTCCACCTTGAACAGATGTTGAGCAAGCCATGAAAGAGCATGTCGTCTAAACCACTTTCCCGTTCTCTCTTGCCTGGATGGGAGACAGAGAAAAAAACAAATGTTAAATCACACCAGCTTCACAAATATAATTTCATGTGTTCCACACTAACGCCATGACTAAAAACAACATGCATTTCTCTGCCAGCGAAATATACTAGGGTGAACAATGCAGCAATACACCTTGAAGTTGTACCTGTACATGGATGTGTGGGTAGGTTTTATGCAATGTGAACCAAAAGAACATGAGGATGAGTAAATCGTATTGGTAGTGCACAAGTCCACTGAGCATCTGAACATACTGCACTTTCTGATTCACCATCTTCCTTTCTGTTTTTGTGCTTTTTCTCTCACTTTCTCAGCTCATGTATTTTTTATAGTCAGGTGCCTTTTCTCTAAATAGTCTCTTATGCTGGTATGATTACTTGATGACCAGAGTAGGATCATTGCATTGCATTGTATTTAAAATATAGTTCTAGGGTGTGAACAAGTCAAGTGTCCAGTGTGTATGCAGGACTATGTGGACTATATAATATAACTATAATATGTGGACACCTAATCATTACACCTACATGTGATTTAGAAAATTCCCATTCCAGATCTAGTCACCTCTTTGCTATTGTAATTTCCTACACCCTTCTGGTAAGGTTTTACTAGTTTGGACTGTAACAGTTGGGAATTTTCCACCACAAGAGCATAGTACAGTAAGAACTTATGTCAAGTACTGAGAAGGCCTGGGGTGCAGTCTGTGTTCCTATAAATCCCCTACATGCCCAGTGGGGTTGAGGTCAACACCAACCTTGAAAAAAAACATGGTTTAATGGACCTCTATTTGTACACAGAAACATAGATGTAAGATGTTTGGGCCTCTTAGTTCCAGTGAAGGAAAACTGTAATGCTACAGCATTTAAAGACATTTTATGCAGTTGTGTATTTCCAAGAGAACCACAAATTGGTGTCATGGTCAGGAGTACCTTAATAGGTTGCAAATAGGTCTAGGTCTTTTAAACAGATTACTGATATCCATGGCATATGCATCACTAACAATATATTACACTGTCATAATCGCTGGCAGATGCTGAAGTCCTTCGTGCTACAATTAAAAAAATTCCCCTGGCAGGTTTCCTTAGCTCCACACAAAACCTGCTTGTGAATATGCTGAGCTGCGAAAAGTGTAAAAATGTACACCAACAGTGCCACCTTCAAAAGCTCCAGTGAGCTGCGCAGCAACATAAGGCAGAGGTACTTTCAATTTGCAAGTCAAATGAAAAAATCTAATCCGCGTGCAGCCAGAGCATTACTTACCCAGGCCTATTCATGACGCACTAGACGAAAATGACTCATTTGTATTTAAAATGTGCTCCACCCTCCCCAAAACAGAAGGCCAGAGACATCTTGTAGGTCATACAATTGCCTTAAAGAGTCTACCTGCCGTATTCGTTGTGGTTTGACCCTTCGGGACCACTGCTCGTACCTTTTCAGTGCTGGTGCTGTGGACAGGCAGAGAATCTCCTGATTCCAAACTCAATACTGAGAGACTGGAGTCAATCAAATCGTCTGTAAGAGAAAGGGCATGCAATAATCACAACTTCAGCCATCCAAACTGTTCAAGCACAACATTTGATCATGCATGTTAACATTTTAGACGCAGCTAAATTAGGTGCTGTAACATTACTTGAGTAGATACCTGATATTGATTTTTCTATCAAGACTAATATTGGTGCATTTTGTGTTACTGTTATCGTTCTCTCCATATTTGCTTGGGATTCGTCTGGATTCTTTGGTTTCCTCCTATTTTCCAATTTAAGTTTGAATGAAAGTGTAAATTTCTGTATGCTGCCCTGTAAAGGACGGGGATTTCATCTAGGTTGTACACCAAACTTATGCCTAGTGTTCTCAGGATATGCTTCAGATTTACTGAGCCACTGTTTAGGACAAAGCAGGTAATGAATGATAACATGAATGGATGACATACCATCTGAGGTATTTCCCTCAAGAAATATTAGAATCGTTTCATAAACGCATCACTAGACAAAAGAACATTTAGCCATTATACACTAACATTACATTAAACATTAGAATAAGGAAATTTGTTTTTAATTTTTATACCCATGTTAAGCAGAAAGCATCTCAGAATGCACTATTAACCCAAACCTTTAGGACAGGGGTATCAAACTCGATTGCACAGGGGGCCAAACTCAAAGCACACTTTAAGTTGCAGGCCAAACAAGATAAACATTTATTGAACACACTAAAGCTAAAGGTTTTTTTTTACATAAATATGATGATATACAGTGTTGTGCTAGTTACTAAAAAATAGTAACTAGTAACAGTTACACGTTACTTCATTCAAAAAGATGTTACTTTGTTGATTACTTACACCAAAAAGTAATGTGTTACTGTTAAAAGTAACTTTTTAGTTACTTTTTTAAAGAACGTTCTTTAATGTTCCCATTAATCCCCCTTTATGCGTTATGATCTACAAACACAAAACTGACTTTAACACAAAGTAATTTTTAAACACTATTTTATTGAAGTCAGAGCAGCACAAACTGAATATATCACAAAGATTTCTGAAAAAAACAACAAAACTAAAAGCTAAATAATATATTCAGATTCAAAAACTAAAGTGGCTTCTGCTGTTGTGTTGAGCTCCTAAAAATGTTCCTTTCACAGCTGAAGTATGAAAACTATCAACAATGTAGAACAGAACACCGGGTTAGCGTCTAGCTTCTAGCATAGAGTTCCTGGAGCAGCTTCAACAGATTGGAGTTGCTGCTATCGCAGTAGATACGAACTTCGAACCAGAAAAACACAGCTTACATTTGACTAAAAAGTTTTTGTCTTTATGCTCAACTAAAGTGAAATATTGAGCATATTTCCACTTTGAGAAACTCATCTAGCTCTCGCCTCGACTCCCCATTACTGCCGCACAGACCTGAATAAACGGAGACACGCCTTCGTCTTCGTGTTTACAGAGGGTAATCCACCAATCCTACAATGTGACACTGCTGTAAACAGGTAAGACTGTAGTCTACACTTCAGCCCAAATTCATTCATTTAAAAAAACGGGTAACGCCCCATACGGTAACGGTAACGAAGTTACTTTTTTTTTTTTTTTAAGTAACGCGTTACAGTATTAGTTACTGTCAAAAGTGATGCCCAACACTGATGATATATGAAATATGATTTCTCCTTTGCTTTCACACCAGCTTCACTTTGTGATTTTGCCCCGGGGAAAAACATCTGCTGAAATGTCAAATTCTTTTTTGACTCTCCTACTTTCTCTATCTTCTGCTCTGCATTCAGGTTTTTACAGAGGGTAATCCACCAATCCTACAATGCGACGCTGCTGTAAACACGTAAGACTGTAGTCTACACTTCAGCCCAAATTCATTCATTTAAAAAAACGGGTAACGCCCCATACGGTAACGGTAACGAAGTTACTTTTTTTTTTTTTTTAAGTAACGCGTTACAGTATTAGTTACTGTCAAAAGTGATGCCCAACACTGATGATATATGAAATATGATTTCTCCTTTGCTTTCACACCAGCTTCACTTTGTGATTTTGCCCCGGGGAAAAACATCTGCTGAAATGTCAAATTCTTTTTTGACTCTCCTACTTTCTCTATCTTCTGCTCTGCATTCAGGTTTTTCAGCTTATCATGATGTTTTGTGCCGTCTTAGATTAAATTCCTCAATTACAGCCACATTCGCTCCACATACGGGTTTACCGTCAATGTCAGTAAAACACATACTCCGTTTTGAAAGGCTCTGTTTTCAGAAACAACTCTTCGCCATTGTGAGGCGCTAGCTTCGCAATAACTTTACAATAGGGTTGTATACATCAACAGAATATGAGAAATATGACTCCTACCAGTATTTCTGGAGGTGTTATTTTTCAGAGGTTCCATCATGTGAAGAAGGTCCTGTTCAGTGGAAACCATGGAATCAGGGCCATTTTGAGAACCAACACTATCACAAGTTGACCCCTTAGATTTGCTCACAGTTTGTTTCTCTAGGAAGCTCTCGGGCATTGGTTTCAATTCTATGATGCTGGTCTCCTGGGAATCAACTTGGCCTGGTGTTTTGGCTTGCAAATCTGTAAGAATACTGCTGGTGGTCTTTATCTCCTGGTTGTTTTTCATTCCTTCCTGATCACCACCCAAGTCCTGCTGGGCATCCTGCGCTCCAAGCGCTGTTTTGGTCTGTGGCGTGTTTTTTAAAGAACTAAATTTGATCTCGGTCTTATCGCCATTCGAGTTCTTTTCGAAAGCTCCCTGAATGAGGTCTTCTGAAAAACGGACCTTCTTCTCAGCTCCTCTGGAAACGGAAGTGCTCTTGTTGGATAAGTCTGTAGGAATAAGCATATTCTCTTGTTTTGTATCTTTAGAAACATTGTCAGCGGCCACAGCCGTCTCCACAGCACTGGATTCTGCTCCTTGGGTCTCTGTGTCTGGACTGTTACTGTTGACCTCAGAATCACACAGAGCGTCCAGCTCCTCCAAAAACTCCTCCAAACTAGTTTCTGGACCCACCTGGAGATATGGTGCAGAACAGATGGCAAAATATATCGAAGAAATATCTTTTACCAGATGGCACATGTATCATGGGAGTCTGGATTCTCTGAATGTTTTTTCCACCAGAGAGGTCTAAACAAAATACGATACATAAAGAAATGCTTTATCATAAACTTATAATAAATACTTAACAATGTTGTATGGTATAAATTGTTAAGCATTTCTGTTAAGTATTGACATTTTTTATGTAATTGCATCAAGAGTAATACAGTACAAGCTTTAATTGTTATCAGCTATTACCGTGAGGACAGACTGTAGCAGCTGCAACCATAATAGAGAAGACTCAGCTGGATCAAAACATTATTAATTAAGCCCACAGGGAAAAGAAAGTCAGGTATTTATTTATTTATTTATTTATTTTTGTACTCGGCGTAAAACTAACCTGCAATTGCTCTGCTTCGTCTTTAGAGTCCCACCTGAAAAAAATAAAGTATACTTCTTGTATATAATGTTTTTTATGAAATGTTCCGTTCACTGTAATAAATAAGGTATTCAAGCACAAACAAACATTGAGTTGATTGAGTGGATGGAGCTAATCCTCAGCCAAATGCTAATTCTAACTATAATGAAAATAATATATCAGAAGTAATACTTTGGGGTTTTTTTTGCAAAAGTGAATGGAACCTACTTTTATATTACCTAAAATCTGAATGTCAGACTTTGCCTGCAATTTTGTATATTGTCTGTGCGGTCATATTTAAGCCACTTAATTGAGACAAATATGACTGGCCAATTATTTTGTATAAAAGAAATGGCTCCCGATATTACAAGGAGAACATAGTGACATACACTGCATCTCAGAGGCATTCGTTTGCCCTTTAGTCATCATCTGTTTGAACCTTGGAACAAGCAATTCCCAAAATATTACACATTTCTATATAAACATGACTTATTTTTAGAGCGCGTTTATAACGAATTAATGCAAATTAATTTTAACAGCGCTAATTTTATTAACTCGATTAATGCAGTAAATATATATAAAACTTTCTTTACTCAGATGTAAAAAGAAAATATAATCAAGCGAAAAGTTTTCAATTTTTGTATACATTTGTTTTACTGTGGTAACGGATTAGAGACTTATATCCCTTTTCCCCAGACCTAAAACCGCCATGCTGCACACATCCGGCAATTAAAACCGTCCGTGTAGAAACATAATAAAAAGCTCTGTTTGGTGTCCTGATGATTTACGTAATTAAAAAAAACAATTACATAACTTTTACAAGAATATTTTGTCTTCATGCTTTATGTTGAATATGTTTTTACTAATAATTTAAAACATATATTTGGATTAAGCATCTATATTTGTCCATGATAATGTTGATTAGAGTATTAAAAAACTTGAAAAGTATTAATTTAAGGTACATTTAGAACAGATAAAAATGTGCGATTAACTTGCGTTTAAAATCTTTTTGAAAATACAAAATCACATCATTTCATTGATTGACAGCTCTACTTATTATATAACTATGATAACATGACTATTATACCCAAGATCTAGGGCCAAAGTGCCAAGTAAACAAGTTTTAAAGCAGCTAAAATGCCTTGCAAAAGTATTCAGAGCCCTGACAAATTAATTGGTCAGGAGTCTGAACACAAGGCACTGCTGGATCTGTGATGATCACAAATGCTGAGCTAATAAAACTAGGAGCTACTAACCATATATACTGTATAAGACTGCAGAAAGATCATCACTTATAATCTTATACTCCACTAATCATGTTAGTTCTCACTCTCCAGTGTTCTGTATTGTTGAAAGATTTATGACCAAACTCTTGATGTCACCCAGATGAGGATGGGTTTCCCTTTTGAGTCTGGTTCCTCTCAAGGTTTCTTCCTCATAACATCTAAGGGAGTTTTTCCTTGCCACAGTCACCACGGCTGCTCATCAGGGATAAATTCACACATTTCACCATCACTGTTGATTTGTGTAAAGCTGCTTTGAGACAATGTCTGTTGTGAAAAGCGCTATACAAATAAACTTGACTTGACTTGACTTTAAAGAGATTTTTTTAAGAGGTTTTATTGTAGCAAACTATCCTTAAAATTACCGTTTGCTAGTGTAGATGTTTTTTTGAGGTACACAGAAAATACAGACACAATGTTTTTAATAAACACAATATTAAACACAGGGTAAAAAGTCAAAATGTTCTGATTACATTTTCCATAATGTGTGCACAACTGAATAATTAATGAATAGTGTTAATTACATAATAATATAAAAAGACTAATAACTACACAATGTGCTTTAAGTATTATCTTACCTCCTGGCTCGGCCGGTCAAACGGTCCTTTCCTTTCACTTTACTGCCGACCACAGGAACATTCTTTCCTCTCTTTTCATGCTCTCCACCTGGAGCTTATTCACAACAAAAATGATGACACACATATTACAAGATATTCAGGGGTCTCGCATTTTGTTTACATTTTTTTTGCTACTGTTTACATCTCTTACACACCAGTCTGCCATATACAACAGGTTGACTGGCGGCGCAATTTTGCATTTTGTGTATTTGTCTTACACTGTCCTGAATTGCCTTGCACTGTCTTGTGTTGTCTTTGCACTGTTTGCACCAGGTTGCACACGATGCACTTTATGTGGCGAGGACACTTACTAGTCCTTAACCCTGTGTTTTTGTGATTGTTGTTGTATGTAGCACCAGGGTTCAGCAGGAACGTTGTTTAATTTCACTGTGTAATGCGTCAGCTGTATATGGTTGAAATGACAATAAAAGCTTCTTCCTGACTTCTTCTAAAAGCTTAAAGATGGTAGATCAGAGCAATTGTGCATGCTTGGTTTTAATTTCATACTAATGAACTGTGAGTAACTCACTAAATGTTTTACCACCCACTTTAATAGAAACACATGTACACATTCAATTCTTCAGTTATTCGAACATCTATCAGTCTTGACAGTTAATGCAGAATGGTGCAAAACCAGTGTTTTGTGCATGCTGAGATGTTCTGCTCACCAAGGTTGTAAAGAGTAATTATATGAGATATATCATCCTTTTTGGCCGGGCAAACTAAACTTTCTTTCGGCTTCTTCCATTAGGGGTCGCCACACCGGATCATCCGCATGTTTGATTTGGCGCGTTTTTACGATGGATGCCCTTCATAACGCAACCCTCCCCACTAAGTGTGGCTGGGGTTGGTTCCCTGACCGAAGATCGACCCTGGGCCGCAGCGGTGAGAGCGCCGCATCCTAACCACCAGACCACCAGGGACCCTTGGCCAGGCAAACTAATTTGGTCATTTTTTTTTTCTAACCTTTGTTTTTATTGACAAAGTGATTTAATTTACAGAACTGTAGCCCACTCATTGCCTTGTAGATTTTTGAACATGACAATTACGATGATCATCTAAATACTCAAAACAGCCCATACAGTGCCGATGCCACAGTAAAAGTCATAAAGATTTCTCTCCATTTTTATGTTTGATCAACCGAAGCTCTTGACCTGTACTTGCTTATCATTAATAATATTTTAATGGGTTTGAATTGGTTTGTCACTGTGCTTTCATTCCTAAATCCATGTCAAAGTTGATATTATTTACTGGACTACTTGTTCAAGCTGAATATAATCCATTCCATTTAGTGACCAGTCAAACACAAACTATGATAAATGCCACTATAACAACATCTACTGTATGTATAAATATGCTTCAAGGAACAAATTTGAAGACCGACAGCGTTATCTGGTATAACAACTGGTATGATTAAGAGAATGATATATGCTTCAATTCATTGCAGGCTATAAGATTTGTCTACCTCGTGATTCTGTTGTTACTGGAGGTCTGGAATGTCCTCTTCTCGCATTCCTTCCTCCTGTGTATCAAAATTTAAACTAAATTATTAATGAACACCCAATGTAATGTAATGATTAGTGTTAAAATGGAAAAGGGTGCTTTGTTTAGATTTGAATCAGTTATAAAAACAAAACAATAATTAAGCAATAATCTATGCTTCAACATACATTGCTGGACATTTGCTTCTTTTTCACAATTAAAATTTTTGATAGAGAGGCTTTCAAAATGGATTGTCTCACCTCTGCTCGGCGTACTTCTCTCTGCTGCACCTTTTTCAGAAAATCTATCGAGTATTTTTAGACAGGGAAACAAACCAGATAAGCACAAGGTCATCAGATCAGTCAAAAACATTGTGTGTGGTGTTTAGAAATTTCAGTCCAACAGCGTCAGCAACTGTTTATAAATTCGCTGCCCTAAAAAAGTCATGATTCATCTTAATGATGAATCATGTTACTTTTTTTTTATTGAACACTTTTCAATAGAGTCAGACTGTATTTACCCAGTGTTCACTAAACATTTTCTCCTCCAACATTTCACATTTCCTGTTCAACTCCTGTTTATGGGGTTTGCAAGCTAGTCCAAATAAGGCAAGGCATTTTAAGCCTGTCTAAAAATAGGCTCCTTTCCCATACTGCTTTTCCTTCTCAAAAGGGAATCGCTGTGGTATCTTAAACGCTGCTCTGCTGAGGACTTCCAGATATGGGGTGTGGGAAGAAAGAGTGGGTACAGTATGTAGTGGTAGAAGCATCTCCACTTTCTCATATACATAGGGAAAGAAAATGAGTGGTGGGAAACACAAAGTAAGCATGCAAAGCGTGAAAAATCAGCATCTCATAAATCTTGACTAATTATTATTAATACAATATTGACTATTTCTTTATATAATAATAAAGCGGAAGTGAGAGCGACGATTAAGTGAACGCCCATAAAATTTTCCTTTCTTTCTTTCTTGCACTCACTTTGCTCTTGGCAACTTTTCTTTTACAATTATTGGAGATAATTTAGCCAGTTTTGATTTGCACACGTTCACCCACCTTCCAATACAGAATTATAGATCAGCACACTTTCAGCCAGTGCCGTGACTCAGACATGCCACCCACATTCTCTTTTCTCTCTCAGTGGCAAATGTAGCCTATTGAAAGTGTGTCAATTGGGATTTTGCTGGATTTTATCACCTGTATCAATATAAACTGAAAAAAAGATAATTAGTTTTCCTTTATAGCAACTGTTCCAACAATACACAGCCTGCAGCCTTGTAATTTTCCCATGTGACTACAAAACATTTCAATTTGGTGGGAAAATTCGGAAAAAAGAAAATCATTTCACACACAAAAGCACACAATTTTACACTAACAGTCTGGAGTAGCATTTCATTGAATGCACGGTCACCATTCAACAACAAAAAAAAAGATAAAAAAATAATCTCTCCTGCACAGTTGAAATCTTCATTTTAAATTCCATTAGGTGTATTCCAAGTTTGACAGTCACTCACATCTGTACAAATATTTAATATCGTCTTTTGTAATATCTAAAACAGCTTCATTATGTGGTTACAATAAAATCTATGTAAAAGAAAATTCAATTTCTATTATTTGTAATCAGCAATATTAATTAGAAATAATAATGTAAGAAGACTGGACAGCACCTGAAAGATTAATAGGTTTGAATAAAACTATCCAAAACTATGACATAACAGTAAGAATACCTAATAATCTATGCTTCTCTCTTTCCTTCACCTCTTAATGTTTCTCCCTCATTCTCTCATGCTTTAGAGGTACCACTGATCCAGTTTTTTTCTTTTTGCCGAACCTGTCTGATCCATCCTGATGCCCTACTGAGATGCCCTGAGTTCTATTCAGTTAGAAACCACTGACAGCTGCTGAGGATGTTTTCACAGGAACAACATGATTCCATAGGTCTATTTTAATACTGTTGATGGTTAAACTTAAAAAAAAAAAAAAAAGCATGACGATGGATTCAAACAATTAATTTCAGCCAAGCTTTAGCTGTCAGACATATAGTCTCACATTTGATCTTGAAGGAGTTCATGGCCAACTCAATAACTGGAAGTTTCCCAGGTCCAATGGCTGCAAAACGAGCCTGAATAATCACTAATCCACCACTGGGCTTGACGGCTAGTATGAGGTGTTTGTGCTGATGTGGGTTGTAAGATGGAGGAGAAGGAAAAATTCTGGAGTGAGTTAGATGAGGTAGTAGAAGGTGTACCTAGGAAAGAAAGATTGGTGATTGGGGCAGAATCTAATGGGCATGTTGGTGAAGGGAACAGGGTAGATTAGGAGGTAATGGGTGGGTATGGACTTAAGGAGAGTAATGTGGAAGAGCAGATGGTGGTAAATGCAGTAGCAGGTAAAGAGGGATGTGGTGAAAGTAAAGAAAAAGGCATATGAGGAGCTGTATGAGAAGTTGGACGCTAAGGAAGAAAAAGAAGATATTCGGATACTCTTGGTCCAAGCATGTTATCTTTCAAATGGCTCTCTAAATTATCGCATTGTCCCTTACAGTCTTAAACATGCTGTGTTTCAGACTTTGCTCAAGCATTGATCCTTCTATTTTAACAATTTCCATCCAATTTAAAAACCATTAAAAAAAAAATTAAGCTATTTTAAGTTGTTTTTCAGCAGCTCACTTCATTTTTTAATGGAAATCATTTTTTTCTTAAGAAAAGACATAACACAGAGTTGGCTCTCATAAAGGTTACAAATGATTTTTTTGTTGTTGACAGTGGAGTAAAGAATGACTGTCTTTTTGATTCATGTAAGATTTTAATGCAGCTTTTGATACAATACATCGTTCCATTGTTTTAAATCGTGTAGGACAGTGTCGCAAGGTAGCGCCCTAGCCGGGTTTGCCCCCTATTAAAAAAACAGAACCTTTTAAATTGAAATCTGGAACTACTCTTCCTTCTTTTTCAGTTAATGTCCAATTAATTGAATTACTGTCATACAATCTAAATCAATTTTCCATTTTTCCCCTGGACTCTAGTTTTGAAAAAAAAAACCCACAATTTTATTAAGGATTAATTTAAGTTGTTAAAAAAGAAAATATTTCGAGAACAATTTGAAAATCTACTACAAACTATTTTTTTTACGTTTTTCTTCGTTTTTTTTGGGTTTTTTTTTTAAATGAAAAGCGTTTAAAAGTCACCAGAAAAACCAAACAAACACACAGAAACGCAAGTCAGCATCCACAAAATAATTCAAATTTATCATTGAACTTGCAGTTCGACATGCAGAAAGAGAAACAGCTCAACAAACAAGAGACAACAGAAAATGAGGACAAGCCAAACCAAATCAAGACAAATGGGTTAATCTCAGGGGTACATAAGGAACATGAATAGCATGCAACAGACGGAGGACGGCTGTGGCAGCTTACGTAAGCTCGGGTTTGTCCATGTCCCAGGCTCTTCTCCACTGGCCCTGGGGGTTCTTGTGGCGAGCCACACGCTCTCGGTCGATTTCTTCCCTCTCCTTTTTCCAGCGCAGGTACTCCTGCTGCTCCTCACTGGATGTGGGGATGCTGAGATCAGTCAGCACTTCATTTTGCTAAAGGTAAAAGAAAGTAATAAAAAATAGTGTATATAAGAACTATGTACTGGAATGAGCTGCTCCTCAAAATCATTTTCATACAAGTTTTTAGAGCAATGAAACTTTATTTGAATTAGGAGACAAAATCTGTTACGGTACGACACTGTTAATGTACACAAAGTGAGCTCCATGAAGATATGATTTCCATGGGTTGGAGTAAAAGATCTCGAGTGGCCTGCTACAGAGTTCAGACCTTAACTCTACTGAACACCTTAGGTATAAATGTGAATGCTGACTGCACCCCAGGCCTCCTCACCCTACATCAGTACCTGACTTTACAAACACATATCTTTAGCTAAATTTTCCCCTTTAGCCATCAAAATTCTCTCCTGGGCAAAATTGGGCCAAGCCTAAATAGGAAAGTTTTTTTCTATAGCGCTTTTTACAACAGACATTGTCTCAAAGCAGCTTTACAGAATTTAGGGTGAATGGTGTGTATTTATCCCTGGTCAGCAGGCCATGGCAACTGTAGCAAAGAAAAACTCCCTTAGATGTTATGAAGAAGAAACCTTGAAAGGAACCAGACTCCAAAGGGAAACCCATCCTCATTGTCTTAACAAATCTTAGGCCAGGGGATTAAATACATAGATTTTTTTTCCTTACTTAAAACCCAAAAGAAATACATTGAACTTCTCTTGGGTAGAAATACTGTATATACATGGCAAACTCCTTTATTTTCCAAAATCTCATTCTCCAAGCTATAAACTCAATCATGGTTTTCTTTGATAAAAAGATATATATATATATATATATGTATACAAAGTCTAATAACTGAATTTCTGGAAGGCGGTGTATATATATTAACTATCTGCGGAGCGGGACATACGTTTTCTTCTTTTAGACCTAAATGTAAAAGAATGTGGACATAATACCAGAACGAAAGCTGAGCAAGTTTAGTTTTCTCTTCAGAGAAATCAGCTGAGGGTAAACAGGAAGCGCTCCTATGAATACAGTTAAAAGCATCATATTGTTATTGTTATTGATAGGGACAGTTCGTAATTTACAGACTATTAAAACATGAAAAAATATGAATCTTTTACTTTAGCTTCACTACATTTAAAAGTCAAATATCGTACTTTTTACTCAACTACATTTTGAGTCATTAGTCGTTCCTTTTTATTTATGAGTGGATAAAAACTTAACTGGTCAAACACAAATCAAGCCACCAATCAGGGGCGAGCGCATGCTCGGTTTAGAACTTGTTTTGATTGCCACTTGGTGGTATCTACTTATCAGCATTTGTTGAATTCTTGCTCATTTCATAAACAATAACGTTGTTAAGCCCATATGCAGACTTGTCCTTTCTAGCATTAATAAAAAAAAAAAAAACTGAATTTTCAATTGTTTACCTCAAGGTTGTATGCTGGATGACTTTATAGTTCAAACGGTATTTGTGATTTTCAGGTGTGTAACGCTATGCTCTTGCTACTCAAAGTAGTTTTAAGCATTCATAAACCAAAAACAACGACATTGCAAGTACTGCATCTGTTGCTAAGATGTAAATAATTCATTCTCATTATGTAGAACAATCAACAATGAAAAAATACAATGAATAAATCTAGTCCTGAGAGCATGAGATTCAATCACCCTCTGGATGAAGGTATTGAGAAACACACTTAATACAAAAGTATGATTTATGACACAGAGAGAGAATCTTACCTGTGCATAGAGATTATACTCCGTGAATTTTTGATGAGCTCCCTCAGCTCGACACTTTCGTTCCTGCTTCCTTCCAACCTGAAACAGCATATGAAACGGCATAAATGTAATTCATATTACAAGCAAGTAATAAAGTTTGAAACTAATTCACCTAGCATAGAATTGTAATATTACATGCCTTTAATCTGTGTGCAAGTTAAAAAATTAAGGTTTTACGCAGGGGGAAAAAAAAACCATGAAATAAGAGATACGGGTTGAAAGTATACTTCAGCAGGAAGACTGGACAATAGGCGGGACAAGTGCAGCAGGAGTGTCCAGTCTTTTCCACAAGGGACCCGTGTGGGTGCAGGTTTTTATTTCAACCAATCCTGGGCCACACCTGATGTGAATTTGTTGTGGACCTGCTGATTGGAATGAAAACCTGCATCCACACCGGTCCTTTGTGGAAAAGATTAGACACCCCTGCAGTACAGGATTCTACTGCCCTCAACTGGACAAAGTCAATTGTTTAGGAGTCGAGATAAACATGCAATATAAGTTTAAATTACATACAGCCAGGACAATAATCAACAAGAATTTTGTGTATATCTCATCTGCATCCTTGAAATACACAAATGATTAGATCTCAAACTATTTACGTGTATAAGGGAAACCCATCTACAAATGCATGCAAGTTCCAATTTGGAATAGTGTGTAATAATGCATATGCACAAACGTATGCTTTAACTGTTTTTGAGGCCTTCTGGGTTACTTTAGTGAAACAATGGCCTGAGGCCCATTCCTCGTACATTGCTAAGTAGATCCGTGATTATCTCATTGTGGTAATTATGTTCTGCCTAATTAGATTCCAAGAAGACATGCGATAAGTAAAGCACGAGGGAGTTATTTGAGATATTTGCGCAGTCACGTTTGCTTGAAAATGCTAGAAATCCTAATTGGCGGTGTTGCATTGGAGGAGATCACAGGCTTGAATTTTCTTTTACCGCTCCAGAGTTTAGAGTTGTTGCTTAAAGACTATGTAGAATTTAAAGACTTGATCACAATACCAGGGACACCTAGAAATATGCAAAAACATGCAAAAATAAAAAACATTAATTTAAAAAAAAAGGGAACTGGCAAAATAAAAATTTGCTGACAAATTAAAGGCGATTGTGTTTTCCATCTTATATTATTTCCCAATTGAATATGTGCATATTTTTATATAACTTTATTATTGGACTCACTAGAAAATTATTTTATCTCCATAGCACTTGAACAGTCTGAGATTTTCCCAAAGCATTTTTACAGAAATAAATACAAGAACATTCTACAAAATATTTATTTTATTCTTTTAATATACTCTACTTGACGCATCAGTCTTTTATTATGAGGGTCCAACAGATGAATCAGGTGAATGGTTTAATCATTAAAACAACCACCATCTGTCCATATGTAAACTACTGTATTGCACTAAAGGATCCAGTCAATCCCACTTTAAAGCATTACATATTATTCTTCTGAAATTCTTCCTATTGCTCTCATAAAAATGGTGAAGACATATCTGTGACAAGACTTCCTGCATCACCTCTGTGTGTAAAAAAAAAAAAAGCTATGAACTAAATCCTGTTTACGTAAAATGAGCCTGCTCCTGAACAGGCTTGCGCTTATGGAACTGTTGCTATGACGACATTTTTGAGGATGAGTTTCAAAGAACCAAGTTGTCAAATGGTCAACAATTAAAAACTATGAATTGAGTAGTCCACATAAGAAGACACCCACTCGAAACTAAAGTTATGGAAAGGTCGAATGTTGCGGTGAGATGACTAAATGGATTCACCTGTGGGACAAAATGGACAGTAAAACATCTTGCATTGTGTCCAATGAGAGACGGAACTCCAGACAAAAGCTGGAGGGATGAGGGTATCATGTGATTAATGAGAACGTCCTCCTTGAGAAAGGGAATTTAATGAGGATGGGTTCCCTCTTGAGACTGGTCCCTTTCAAGGTTTCTTCCTTATGCCATCTCAGGGAGATTTTCCTTCCCACCTTCTCACCACTGGCTCACTCATTAGGGACAAACTTACACTTATAAATGAATAAGATGTTCTCTAGATCACCGCATTATCTGTGTAAAGCTGCTTTGAGTATGTTCATTGTTAAAACTGCCATACATATAAAAATTAATTGAATTATTATTAATAATAATTTCTCTCTCTCTCTCTTCAATTACACTTGAAATTTGTTATTTGCATTATTGCACATAATCTCAAATGCGGCCATTTGGCCTTCTTAAAAATACACATTTGCCTAAAAATGCTTAAAATTACTATACTTAAAACAAACATCCACTAGATGGCACATCAGGGCCAAAAAACATGAAACCTGAAGTGGGATGTCCAGATGCTTTTTTTTTTTTTTTACTGAAAGGACAAATAAATAGCATCTCCTTGTGACCTCCCGACAAATAAAACAACGGAGCTTCTTTAGCAAATGATGCATTTAGCTCGGCTGTTGAAAGGAGTGCAATAGCAGGACGTTTGTTCCAAAAGCGATTATACTTTACAACAGATTAGCACAACGCTGGGACATATAATACCGCTCCATACCAGTCCAATGCCCTTTACAGGCTGGACAACCAAGTTCAGCAATATTATACACATATATACATATACACATTTTATATACACATTTCAACTCTGTGTGACATGGATCTTTTTAGCTTTGGTATTACTTATGTAGACTGTAGGATGATCAAACCTATTAAATTGTAAACTAAGACTTAAGTGATGTTGCATTTTTTTATACATAGTACTGCAAGTTTTATACTAGTGTTTATTTTTTACTAATTTACAAAATGCACTGTGAGCAAACAGAAGACATGTAAATCAAATCAATATTTGGTTTGAGTACTCTTACAATGCTTACACTTGCACAAAGTCAGAGATTTATTTAAATGTGGCTTGTCTGAACGTGGCTCACACTAATGTTGCAAAGAAACAGTACATAAAAACGATCTTCAATACTTTGAATAATAGGTTGTAAAATACTTAAATGAAATAAAGGATGAGTCTGGGTGATTTAAGCGACCCGACTTTTGGGTCACAAGCTCTAGATTGAAAAGCCCTCTGTTAGATATTCTTCTCCTTAGACACACACACACACACACACACACACACTCTCTCTCTCTCTTTCTCTCTCTCTAGCCTTGATTCTCTGCATAATGAACAGTAGGTTTTTAAACTAATTAACATTTAGCTGCACTTTGTTCTGAAAGACTAAATTATTCAGCAGGGAGACAAGAAGCAGGGTGCCAGAATTGGCTGGCTGAAAGAGAGAGGGATGGGTGTGTGTGTGTGTGTGTGTGTGTGTGTGTGTGTGTGTGTGTGTGTGTGTGTGTGTGTGTGTGTGTGTGTGAAGAGCGGCCACTGAATCTTTCAGTCAGCGGTTTCCCACTTCTCGCTCTTTCTCTGTGTTGTCACGCTGAAGTTCTGCCCACACTGACACAGCCGTATAACTACCATCTGCTAAAGCCTCCAGCCTCTGACTCACATGAGAGGAAGCAGCAGCATTACACATTTTCTTCATGGCTGCATTCTGCAGTTGTATACAGAGCTGTAATGCATTATGTTTTCTGAAATGCTCAAGTTTTCAGCATCAGCCTGGAAAAAGCATCTGGATTCCAACAATTATGTCATACATTGTGTCCACTCAGCACAAATACTTCTACACTTAAATAGGAACAGCAGACCTGCACATTAATGCAGTTATCTAATCAGCCAATCATACAGACACAAGTCTAAATTCACATTACCTTCACATCAAACAGTTGAAAGGAAAAAATGTGATCTCTGTGATGAAGATTGTGGGATTTTCACACACAACACCAGCAATGTGTTTACACAGAATGGTGCGAAATCCAATAAACAAAGTGGGAGACAGTTCTGGGGATGAAAACACCTTGTTGATAAGAGAAGTCAGAGGAAAATGGCTGGATTTGTTTAAGCTGCCAGGAAGGACTTGCATGAACCGTGGTGAGCAAAAAAGAATCAAAGCATGTTTTGTATATTAATCAAGAAGTTGCTGAAAAACGGAAGATATAACTAACATCGAATAAGAGCAAGAGTCCATTATGAGCAGAAACTAGAATGAAAAAATCACCTTGACTCGAATTCCATAAATATCATAGAAGTATCATGTAACATTATTTATTCTAGCTTCTGAAATAGATTAGCACCACTCAAAAATTTTATTTGACTTGAATTTACAAAAAAAATAAATAAATAGCACAACCTTTACTATTAGCTATAAACAGAAAATTTATTAATACAATTAAATAGATTAGTAAAAAAAATAACATTTTATAAAATCATTAAATAAATAAGCACATTCTTTTTTACCAAAATACTATTACTACAACTTCTACTACTATGTTGAATAAAAATTATTGCTGTAACCTGCAGATTAACTTGTGTACGTCTGATCTAATCGGTCACAGCAAGGTCAAATGTCTGAAACGGATTTTTTACTATAACTTCCTTTCCGTTTATCATGGAAAGATGCCACACCTTAGTGCGATATTTAAGAAGGAGTGGTTGAATTTATATATTATATATAATATATATATGGTCTGAGTTACGATGATTCGACTTAAAGGTTTTCTGATCTTGCGGTGACATAACGATTTGACAAAATTATACAAATATAAAAAAATTGAGTGCAGCAGGCACAGGCAGTAGCGTACATTGGACGTGCAGCTGGGATAAGCATGTCTCTCCCCCTGTGAGATGCCCCAATCCACGGCGGACCACAGCAGGAAACACCATCACACTCATACTACCATCTTCCACTTATGATATTTTTGACTTACGATGGAGTCGTCGTAACGTATCTCCATCGTAAGTAGAGGACTACCTGTATATATTTACAGTGGTGTGAAAAAGTGTTTGCCCCTTCCTGATTTCTTATTTCTTTGCATGTTTGTCACACTTTAATGTTTCAGTTCATCAAACTCATTTAAATATTAGTAAAAAAGACAACGCAATTGAACACAACATGCAGTTTTTAAGGTTTTTATAATTGAGGGGGAAAAATATTCAAAACTACATGGCCCTGTGTGAGAAAGTGTTTGTCCCCCTGTTAAAACTGTATACAGTATCCACACCCAGGCCTGATTACTGCAACACCAGTTCGCAATCAAGAAATCTCTTTAAATAGGACCTGCCTGACAAAGTGAAGACCAAAAGATCCTCAAAAGCTAGACATCATGCCGAGATCCAAAGAATTTCAGAAACAATTAAGAAAAAAAGAAATTGAGATCCATCAGTCTGGAAAATGTTATAAAGGCATTTCTAAACCTTTGGGACTCCAGCAAACACAGTAAGAGCCGTTATTCACACATGGCAAAAACATGGAACAGTGGAGAACCTTCCCAGGAGTGGCTGGCCGACCAAAATTACCCCAAGAGCACAGCGACGACTCACCGAAGAGGTCACAAAAGACCCCAACAACATCCAAAGAATCGCAGGCCTCACTTGCCTCAGTTAAGATCAGTGTTTATGACTCCACCATAAGTAAGAGACCGGGCAAAAATGACAAAAACCACTGCTGAGAAAAAAGAACATAAGACATCTTTATGATCCCCAAGACTTTTGGGAAAATACTCTGTGGACTGATGAGGCAGGAGTTGAACTTTTTGGAAGGTGTCCATAATCTGGAGTGGCCTAGTCAAAGTCCTGACCTGAATCCTATTGAGATGCTGTGGCGTGACCTTAAAAAGGCATAGATGAGTGGACGCTAGGAGTGGACAATAGGATTCAGGTCAGGACTTTGACTAAGCCACTCCACATTTTGGACACACCTTCCAAAAAGTTCTGTCTCATCAGTCTACAGAGTATTTTCCCAAAAGTCTTGGGGATCCTCAAGATGTTTTTTATGTTCTTTTTGCTCAGCTCTGTTACAGACTCATTGCAAGTTATCGCAAACGCTCGATTGCAGTTTTTGCTGCTAAGGGACACAACTGCAGATTAATATTAGATGAGATCTTCTAATTGATCCAAACAGAAAGGTCAAATATCTGAAATTGTTCTTTAATAACATTTTTTTTAATGTTTAAAGTATATTTTTAAGGACAAGACTGGCCGTAAACAAAGTCAACGTCATGTTTACCTTTAAATAAAACATGTTACAATACTCCAGATGGTCCCTATTTTTTTGAGACACTCATTAAATCTAATGTAATAAAAAACAAGCAAAATGCACACTAATATTATTATTGACATGACAATTGACTTTTATACTAATATAGTGATGTTATAGTACGTTTTTCTGAGATATGTGGATATAATGGAACTTTTTATTATGATACTAACCCTAACCATGTTTCAGGCATTACTGTGAACAGCATAAAAAAATTAAAAAATAAATAAGGTCCATAAATGGCTTTGCATGTTAGCTTCATTAGAATTGTGATAGCGTTCCAATTAGCATTCTTGTTTCCTCTGCTTTTTCCTAGACAGACCAATCCATAGAGACACAATGCAAAGCGAGGGTTTAGTGCCTAGGGGAAAAGGCTGTAAAATCCATGGGAACAACTGAACAACTGTTTTCCGCTGCACTGTGTCTAGACAAGAGAACGAGGACGTTTAGCCCTGCTGAATATTCATAAGCACTGTTGTGAATTAGCTATACGAGCACTGTCGAGTGCTGTGTGCGCCTCCACATCAATCACTACAGACAGTCTGGCCTTGCATGGAATGGTCTGGGGAGTCACTGGAGAGCCATTACTTAATGTCTGATAGTTATTCAAAACAGGGTCATGAGACATCTTAGGATTCCCTCTTACTTACGTACGCACTGAGAAAGGGAGGAGACGAGTGTTCACGCTGCTCAAGGAAATTAAAACATACATGCCATTAAATAGCCCCAAGAGAAAAAGGTTTTAAACAGCTGAGATGCACACCATCATTAGTGCTAAGCAATATGACTATTATCGATATAAAGACATTTTTCTCAGATATTTTCTCAGAAAGATTCTTCTCTGTACAAGATTATTCTATGGGACATTTAATAACCCTCTATTCGCTAATAATTAGGCATGCATACTTGGGTTGGTTATTGAATTATGTTTTATTTTAATTTATTTGTTTACATTTAAAGCTTTCAAACAAAGTCAGAAAACAAATTAAGATCTAGGGTTGGTATACTAGTTTCTGAAGTATTAATGATTAAAAAAGTCATCAGTAGCATAACGGTACTAAATTCTAATTAAAATTAATTTTCTTTCTACTACAATATTTCATTAATTTTTATTACCCAATCAAGAACATTACTCCCATGCTTCTCATCATCATTTATACCCCTTTATGCCCACACTTTTGGAAAATGACAAAGACGGACAGACCATACAGCATGGTCCTAAATTTATTGAACACAACAGCTAGCCAACACAATCACAATAACTGCAGGTTTCATGGGATGCAGAAAATGAAACCAACCAGTCTGAGGACCATCAGGAAAAACATCAGGAGAAGTTTCTGCCCTGAGGCAATCCAGCTACCATACAAAGATGCTTTGTTTGACATCTCACATAGAGATACACATGAGCACTATTTTGCACTGTTTAAAATATGTCCTGTCTTTTACTCAATGTCACTGTCTCTATTCAATACAACATAGTACGTCTCACCACAGTTCTCTAAACTTTCTCTTTCACTCTTGCAGATACCCTTCCATCACAAATCACTCCTGCCACTCTTCTGACCTAGTCCGTCAACATGTCCTTTACCACTGCAAATAGGAAAGGGCTTAGAGCCGATTCTTGATGCAGTTCAACCTCCATGTCTGTCACCAGTCTGTCATTTCTACTGCACACTTCACTGCTGTCACACTGTCCTCATACATGTCCTGCACCACCTTCACATATTTCTCTGACAAACCTGACTTCCTCATACAATACCACAACTCCTCTCTCAGCACCCTGTCACTTTCTCTAAATCCACAAACACACAATGCAACTCCTTCTGAGCTTCTTTATACTTCATCAACATTCTCAGTCTGTGGTCCTCTACCTCGGCATTAAACCATACTGTTGCTCACAGATGGTCACCTCTTCTCATAGCCTAGCTTGCACTACTCTTTCCCATAACTTCATGGTATAACTGATCAACTTAATTCACCTGTAGTTACTGCAGGTCTGCACATCTCCCTTATGCTTAAAGATCAGTACCAGCACACTCGTTCTCCATTCCTCAGGCATCCTCTCACCTTCCAAATCTTGTTGAACAACCTGGTTTAAAACTCCACTGCCATCTCTCCTAAACATCTCCATGCTTCTACGGTCATCTGGTCCTACTGACTTTCCACTTTTCATCCTCTTGAATCAATGCTCTCGCTCTCTACTTACTAATCCTATCCACTTCCTGCTTCACCATCTCCACACAATCCAACCTTCTCTCTCTCTCGATTTCCTTGTTCATCAGCTGCTCAAAATACTCTCTATACTATTCAACACATTTCTATCTCCATCCTTTATTTCTCTAACTTGCAGCACATCCTTTCCAGCTCGGTCCCTCTGCCTGGCTAATCGGTACAAATCCTTCCTTAGTGTCCAACTTCTCATACAGCTCCTCATATGCCTTTTCCTTTTTTACCTGCTGCCGCTACTCCCGCCTTCTTTTTTCATCACTCTGTCAATCCCAATTCTTTATGCTTTTCTGCACTTCCTCAATCCACCACCAGGTCTCTTTGTCTTCCTTTCTATTTCCAGATGTCACACTAATTACCTTCACCATCTCCACATCATCCACTCTCTCTCTCTCTCTCTCTCTCTCTCTCTCTCTCTCTCTCTCATTTTACTCGTTTATCAGCTGCTCACCATACTCCCTCCATCGTCTCAAAACACTCCTCCCTAATCAACACATTTTCATCTCCATCCTTTATTGCTTCAACTTGCAGTGTCCAACTTCTCATACAGCTCCTCATATGCCTTTTCCTTAGCATTCCCATTCCACCACATCTCTTTGTCTTCCTTTCTCTTCCCAGATGTCACACCAAGTACCTTTCTAGCTGTCTCCCTTATCACTCCTGCTGTAGTTGCTCAAACATCTCTTCACACCACTGAGCCACAGTCTGACCTAGTCCCTGAACCTCACATTAAAGTCTTTCTCACTCTCCTCCTCTTCTTATAGGTATAGAACACCTTTTAGTCTTCAATCTCCTTCAGGTTGCATCTCCTACATAGAACATAGTCCATCTTTGTGCACCTTCCTCCACTCTTATAGGTCACCTAATGATCCTCCTTCTTTTTAAAATAAGTATTTACCAATGCCATTTTTATCATTTTAGCAAAATCTACCACCATCTGCCCTTCAACATTCCTCTCCTTAAGGCCATACCTACCCATCATCGCCTCATCACGTCTGTTCCCTTCAACTACCTGGGCATAGAAATCTGCCCCAATCACCAATCTTTCTTTCCTAGTTACACCTTCTACCACTTCATCTAACTTACTCCAGAAGTTTTACTTCCACTTCATCTCACAACCCAATTGTGGAGCATAGGCACCGATTACATTTATCCTCACCCCTTCAAATTTTAGCTTCATCACCTGATCAGAAACTCTCTTCACCTTCACTACACTCTTACTGTACTCTTGAAAACCCCCTCCAATGTTCCTGGCCTTACTTCCCTTCCACTTGGTCTCCTGAGCACACAACATATCTACTTTTCTCCCTTTACCAGTCATAGTACCAACATTTAAAGTACCAACCCGAACCTCCACTCTCCTACACTTTTCCTTTCCCTTCTGTCTCTGTAGTCATCTTCCTCCTCTCCTTCTCCTCACAGTAGCCCAATTTCCACCGGTACCCTGTTGGTTAACGAGACCTGTGGTGGTCGTTGGTAACCCAGGCTTTGACCGGTCCGGTATGAATTTGTGAATTGTGATCCGCATATTTGATGTGGCACATGTTTTACACTTTATGCCCTTTCAAATGCAACCCTCCCCATTTATCCGGGCTTGGGACCGGCACTAAGAGTGCACTGGCTTGTGCAACCCTAATGGCTGGGTTAGCACACAAATCAAAAGTCGACATTGAAATTTGCCAATTGTTCAACAATCAATTTAACTTGGCACCCCTGGGCAACACGAAAAGTCAGTTGCAAGTCCCAAAATATTGGATCACTCAAACAGGAGTGGTTTTTTTTGTTTTATTATTTTTTTTTAAAAGGTGTCATGTTATAAGTTAATTAACACTTCTATGTGTAAATAGAAAGAAAATAAAGCTAAACTTTTCTCATATTAATATTTTAATTGAAAAAAAAAAACCCGAAATGTCTACAGAAAAAAATAAATAAATAAAAACTCAGTTTGTATTGCTGTTCCTAAACTTTTGGAGAGGACTGTAATCAAGTATGTGCAAACAAACTATGAGGCTTTGGTCGAGCGGCAATTTGTTAATGGAGAATAGAGCTTGGGAAAGTGTTGCCAAAGATCAAAAATCTATGCTAAGATCGTTATATTTTTTAATTTTTTTATTACCCAATCTGCCTCTAGTTCCCTTTTTTCCAAACCTCAAAAAAAAATCTTAAAAATAAATAAATAAGTTTATTTCTGCTCTACTTCCAGATTGTGTGCTTCAGCTAACATTCTAACTTAAACTGACTTTGTATTAATCAGTGTTGGGTCATACATTTTATACTTAGGCCTTCAGTGGTGTTCTACCTAAATCAATCCACCTCTTAATCCTGGAATTATGACCGCATGTCTAGAACAACCATTAATATTATATAGAAACACAATATAACAGAGCAGGTATTAGGTATAACACAGACAGGTACAACAAGTCCCCTTTCACTGCAGCCACACCTACACCACCCACATCCATCATCTCTAAAAGAAACACCAATATTAATCTATTTTTGCACATTTTTCCAATGCATTATATTTTTCTGAGGATTTGAAATTAAGTGGTGAAGCAACTGTCGAAGGAGAAGTAGCAGGTGTACAGAGAAATTTTATGCAAATCAGAAATGCAGCAACGAGGTGACTACAAATGAGAGAGGAGGAAAGTGGTACAGATGTTTTTCACCCTCTGATTATGAAACCTTATGCAGATTCCTCACAGATTCTGATGATAGTCAGCATACTGTTAGAGCATGAGATGTTCACAATAACAGTTCTTGCGTTCTCACAAATCGATTTTGGTCTATTTAAACTCGTCAAATTGTAGGAAGAATAAAAAGTCTTATTTTGACCGTAGTACAAGGTGGCACAATGTGCAGAGCAATTTTGCACACGCACTTCCATCCAGCATCTTTTTTTAGGGTCTAAATAGTCAAACTGCGTCATGTTTTCATCAGGAAGGCATTTTATTTGGGGTCAAGCAAATGTCTAAGAAAATTACAGCAGGTAGTAAGAAAAGAAAAAAAAAAAACTATATAATACGCTGCTTGGATGAAACGGAGGTAACCCTGTTTGTATAAAGACGAGTAGCCTAGCAACCTGATGATACGTGAAATCAATCAAGAATTTTATTTTACTTTATCGACTACCTACAATGTTATACACTTTTTTTTAATATATATATATTTCAGAACCATTAAAAATTTTATTAGCAGAAAACAGGGTGCAATTCAGCTAAACTGACACTTTAATGGAGTAATAGTAATAAATAAATAAATGCTCTTTCAATGGTTAAACACGCACACACTCTCACACTCTCACACTCATTCTCTCCTTTACTCTTGTGGAAAAGCTGTGAAGTAAAGCTGAAGTTTTTGCAGGAATTTAGCAGGTAGGTTGTTATAATCATCTTGGAGAGCGAACCACAGATCTTTTGTAGTTGCAGGTTGCCTTCCATCCCAGACTTGATAATTTTGAGATCAAGACTCTGTTTGGGCCAAACCATCACTTTTAGGACTCCTTGGTATTCTCTACGCTGAAGATAGTGCTTAATGTTATTGGCTGTATGTAAGGGGTTGTTGTCCTGCTGCAGTATAACTTAGGGCCAATCAGACACCTCCCTGATGTTATTGCCAGATGGGTAATTATCTGCCTTGTTTTCTCTGCATTGAAAACACTATTAATGCTGAACAAATCTCACACATTTTGCAGCAATGCAGCCACAATCTTCAAGGAACCTTCACCATGCTACACTGTTGCCTACAGACACTCATTAGCCCTTCAGCAAACAACTTTCCTCATGCTGCAGCCAAAGATTTCAGATTTTGACTCATCAGTCCATCTGCTGCCATTTTTCTGCACCCCAGTTCCAATGTTTTCATGCATAGTTGAGCCTTGTTTTCAAATCTGCAATATGGCTTTTTGACCACAATTCTTTCATGAAGACTGCCAGGTCTTTGCTGATGCCACTGCTGGACATCTTACGATGTAAAAGGGAAGTATGATCTACATTTCATCTACTACATTAAATTCCTTAGCTGACTACTGCATCTACGGTCCTTAACATTGCCCAGTTCTTTGTGCTACTTTAAATTAGCTTGAACAGCACACATTGAAACCCCAGTCTGATTTAAAATCTATGCCTGGTTGAGACTTTGCTGAAACACCTGGCACTGATCTTACAACATTTCTGAGTGTGTGCAAGTGTAAGAATTGATGCTGGTTTGCAGCCAAAGTGTAGTCCTAGTAAATATTGATTTGATTTTTTTGTTCTGTTTGCATTATGTTAACTGCTAAAACAGGACTCATCACGCACACAGTGCCAGCATATATATACACTTTCCACAAGTTTAAGCAATTTTACAGAACCTGTAAACCTGTGAAACTCACTTCAACGTGTCTAACAAACATGTATCCTACCACAGGCCGTTGATTAGCTGTTCTGACAAATTGTATGATTAGCCGTTCTGACAAATTGTACAGCAGTGCATATCTGACTATTTTCCTTCCTTTATTAACCAGGCATATGCTTGAAAATATATTTGTAATATTTGTATTATTAGAGAGATAAAGAGACAGGGAGAGAGATGAAGAGGGAGAGAGTGGGAGAGAGGTCGATGTACGGCCCATCTACAGAAATATTATCTAATTCAAGACCTGGTTAGCAGAAAAAAAAACAATAATAAGGATGCACACTCTCACTATCCACATGAGTCTATTAGATCTGCTCTGGTCTTTATCTTCTGCAAGAGATGGGATGTTTGTACAGTATATTATAAAAAAAAAATGAATGTTTGTAAACACTTTTCTAATTCGGACACACAACAGCATAATGCATCATTTTAGAAAAAACTTTATTTCAAAGCATTTTAAAAATCTCTCACTTTTTTTTGTAATAAGTGGGGGTTTTTTTCTGAAGCTTTCTTTACACTTCCATAACACATACACTAACATTAAAAGAAAATAGCCAGGTAATAATCAGGTATGAATTCTAAAGCCTCCATTTATTTTATTTTTACTGACCAAAAGAGACCACGTCCCCTACTGGCTAACAAGATGACGGTTCAGATTATTACAGATTACTGACAGTTAATCTGCAATAAATCAAGTAACAAACCACAACACAAATAGGTCTTAATTCCTTCCCCATGCAGTGAATTGTTTCTCTTTCTGGGGAAAGAATGCGACTTGTCAGCCGTACTACTGTACTAGCCTTACTAAGTAAAAAAGTAAATAATTAATTAATTTAAAAAGACCTTTAATTTTACAATGATGCAAGAAGTAAAAAAAATAATAAAATACTCTGTGTTTAGACCCATGCCATTTCTGTGACATTATAAAACGTGTCATGTGACAATATGAAATGTTACCTGGCTTTTTGAACAGTCCTTTCTTCCTGCTGTGCAATCCCCTGCTGGTTCCCTGCTGCCCTCGTTAGAGAGTTTTATCCCGGTTACTCCAGTAGGACTGCTTTTCTCCACTCTTTCACTAACCACCCTCTTCCCCTGCAGGGTTCAGAGCACATCGACGACAAGTTATTCAGGATTCGGGGTGCAAATTATTACTTGTGCAATTCTTCAATCACCAATAAGAGTTTTGCCTTAAAGCTTCATTACGCATCATCAAAGCCTGTTTCCCCCTATAATGATATGTGTCTTCTATCAAAGCTGATATGTTTAAATGTGAATTCCTGCACACTCTGTTCAGATTCAGGAAGAATCTCAGCTGCTTTCATTACATGCAAATCGAAAGGATCCGACATGGTCACTAAAAAAAAATGAGTAACTATGGAAACGCTCAATATTTCAAATCCACACACATTAGATGGTACCAGTGCCAAACTTGCCTTGGTGTTTCCTGGGGCGGTGACTAGTATCTGTCTCCTTTTACCACGACCGGCACTAAAAATGTTGTGCACGTCCTCCTGATTCTGCACCCCTTTAGAAACTGCGTCTCCTAAACCCTTCTTGGTAACAACACGCTTCTCCTTAGGTGGGGGGAATTAAAAAAGAAGGAAAAAAAAGCAGTTGTTTCAAAAGTGTATCACAAACACACAAAAGAGAATGAACGTTTAGTTATCTTAAACATTTTATTCTTCTTCTCACAGTGGGAGACTTGTTGATGGTGATGGTCAGGTCCTCGACTTTCCCTTTGCGGCTCTGCATTGCCATGCCCTCCTGCTCTGCCCGTTTCTTATCCTCCTCTACCTCCTGAAAGGAAAGATTACCAAATGATTAATTTTCTGATTTCCTTTTAATACATTGAACAAATGTGAGACATGTTACCTCATCCAAAAAAAAAAACTCCAGAATTGTGCACTGCTACATTGATATTAGGGTTTTTGGTGTGCAAGAGGGAAATAAACCTAATATTTGGAAGAGAGGGAGATATGAGGGAGATAAGTACGAGGCCAGTATTAGTGTCTGATATGTTTAACACCTTCCATGTGTTGGAGACGTGCAAGACAAGCATGACTCCGATATGTTCAACTATTTTACTAAAATGAATGGACATTCGGTGCCAACCAGATGAGGAGGATTTCCCTTTTGAGTCTGGTTCCTCTCAAGGTTTCTCTGAGTTTTTTCTTGCCATGGCTTGCTTCATCAGGGTCAAAAACACATTCTCCTTAACTCCTAAATTCTGTTAACTCAAATTTCTGTAAAGCTGCTTTGAGATAATGTCCGTTGTAAAAAAGCGCTATAGAAATAAAACTTGACATCTTCTGAAAATGCCATTTTCAAAGAGGTTTAATCACAATCCACACCTAATCACAGACCACATAAAAATACATGTAATACATAAATCTAAGCTAGAAATAAATACAAACGTCCTGATCGTCACCTGATAGCGCTTCATAAGCGCCTCATTCTTCCTTCGCAGTGCTTCGATCTTCCTATCCAGCTCGGCATCTTTCTGCTCCTTCTTCAAAAGCATCATGTCCGTGGGGCTCTGTGGAGAACAGAGTTTATTGGTTTTTCCAAAAATTCAAGTCTTTTCAATAAGCTGGAGAAAACAGCAAACAGAAAAAAAAAAAAAACACAGAAAACACGCATGCACAACTATTTGCAGCATTGGCTCTTGTCTACCAAGTAAGTCATCTTGTGCCCTGAGGCCTGTAACTGGAGAATGTGTTATAGACTGTTCTTTCAAGATTTTTTTTTTTTTCCCCCGAACGATTTTATGTCAAAGCAAGAAGATTTTGATCTTGCTGAAACATTCTCTTTATGATGAGGCTCACATAACTGGCAAAATAGTGGACTTCTACTATCAAGCTGAAATGTTCTCATGACTTTAACCTTCACCAATTATATTTACAGCACGGAGTTTGATTTTAGAAGGTAATCTGCATAATGATACCGATGCGTTCACAACATTAAGCCATTAAAATGCTACGTTTAAAAATTATCCAGAAACCTTGAAATCTCTACTTATTCAACAGGCTGAAATTTGTCTTCACCACCATGACTTTCTTTTTAAATCCTCATATAAATGATTCAATCCAGGTAAGATTTGTCTAAAGCATCATTTAAATAAATCATTTTTTTAACAGCTATGGGTTGAAATTAAGACATTTATTTAATTTCTTATTTACATATTCAGTAATGCACACTTAATGCATATTATTATAATCAGTTCAATGATAGTATTTCTTAATAATTCAGTGATCTTCAGGTCCTAGTGGATCTGAAGCTTATCCCAGGAATACTGAGAGTGAGAAGGGTAAACGCTCTGGACGGCACACTAGTCCATCTCAAGGCACTATGCACACACAAGCACCTGAGGGAAAGTCAGTGTACCCAGTAGACCAAGAGGGGCCGGTTTTTGTGAAGTGTGGGAAGCGAATAAAAAAAAATAGGACACTGGAGAAACATGCACAACTCTATACAAACAGTAGCTCAGAATCAAACTCTGAACCCTGGAGCAGTGAGGTGGCATCACTCATGGATGACCTACTACTACTACTAATTTCAATGGACTGGTATCCCATTCAGTTCACATTCCAGTATTAATATACAATACTCTAGTATACAATAAAACTATAGTTTTACAAGAGTCCCAAATCATAGAATAAGATAAAAGTCAGATTCCCCATAAACATTTATTAAAGAATTTCATTTTTCACATAACGGAAGACATTTTTCAACCAAGTAAGATTCTGGATATTTTTCTCCTCACAGTAAACACTGTGCTTACAAAACTATGTCCAAAAATGGCACTATGTTTGTGGTCTACACATGGGGCCTCAGTAATGGCTCTCGGAGTAATTCCAGTTCTTAAAATGCCATGTCTGAGAAGCCTTGGGGAATAAGGAGCTCACACTTCACACTGGCTGGAGACATTATAAGCATCCTGTCCAGTCAGGAGTTTAGAGACATCATCACAAATAGACTTCTGGAGTCCGTTTCCTTTAAAAAGCTCGGCTGCTGGTGGCTTTGGGCTCGGTTAAGAGGAATGTGTAGACAAGATGCTTATGAGCTCTTTGACCAAAAAGATATAAAAATCAGTCTGAAGAAATGAAGGTGGTGCTGCAGGCTGGTTTAGGTCTATTATGCAGTGTAAAGTAGCACTGTGAAAGACACATGCCATTAAATGTGACAAAGAGGCAGAAACAGAACATTCAGCTCACAGTGGTTCAGATTATGAGCTGACAAGATTCTTTCATATGTGGAATTTTTTGGCAAAAAAGACATGGCACACACACACACACACTAAACAGATACAAATAGAAGACACACTATTTGTTGACAACATCTGGTTGAGCTGAGAGGTGTGAATGTGAGAAAAAAAAAAAATTAAAGCATGAGCTTCTTTTCGGCTGTTAGAACGATGAAATATGAAACTTGGGAACAAACAAAGAATATATTTTTTTGTAAACTGTCTGCTCCAGGTCACAGTGGTATAACAGAAGCTAATCGTTTGTGTTATTTGTTTTGGGAATTAGTAAACTAAATTCCCTAATAAATAACGAACATTAACATCTAAATTAGAACAAACTAAATTCATCAGGGAATATCAGATAGGTGAAAAAGAAAAATGTACTGCAAATTGTATAAAAAAAAATAAAGTAAAAAATCTTTTCGTAAATTTAAGGTTCTAGAAACACGCATTTGGAATACTTGCAGATTCGATCAGGTCGATAACTATATTGACAGTGACAGTAATTTTGCCTCTGTATACCACTACAATGAATGTAAATGGTAAAAGGTTTGTCTGAAATGTAGCCATTAACTACTTTCACAGGCTCAAAAGCAATTAAAAGTAAATATTGCAACTGTAAATCTTAAAATTATTTGTAAGTTTATCCTTTGTAGTCAATGACTACCTGATGTCTTGAACCCAAGGGTATCACCAAATGCTGGATTTCGATTTTAAAGTCCTTTACTGCAGCCAGCTTTGTTTGTTGATTGCTCTCTCTGTTTTCAAATAGTAAAAGCATTATCTTTCTGTACTGTACTGTGATTTGCTGGCCTCTATTTGCAGGGATTTGACTGAATCTAAACACAGTAAAAAGGTCTATACACTTCATCCTGCTACTTCTACAAGCAGTCATATCACCAGTAAAGACACAGTGTCCCAGCTTCACTGTAAACAATCAAGTTCATGGCATAACCCTCTCTCCATAATGTTTGAATAGATGATGTGTTAAGCTTTGGATCATAAGCCTTTCCTTGCCTTCTCTCTTTTTTCTTTTCAAAGCAAAGTCTGTTCTGTCTTGTGTGTTACCAGTGTTAAGTGTTGATAACTCTTGTGTTTCCACCGAACAGCTAATAAATAGAAATCTGACATTTGGTAGAAACTCTAGACTTTTGATCTATTTCTTATTTCATGATTTCTTATTTTATTTTCACACACATGCAACAAAAAAAATGTTATAGTCATGTCAGAATGAAAGTGGGACTCATTTACATGCTGATTGGAATGAAGTACTTTCCCACGCGCAATGATAATTTCACATTATCCCCAGGTAACTGTGTCTCCAAGTGAATATTCACACACTAAAAAATCCATTATTTATTAAACAGTGTGGGAAAAAAAACAAGGCAGTGACTGTTACAATCACCCTGAGAGTAAGTCAGGATGCAAAGGCATCTGTTGTCACAAAGTTATAAGCACACAAATGTCTAAAATGCCTCAGTATGCTGTAAATTTACAATTTCCATTCCCTCGAACTAAGGGGCCCAAACCTGTTCCAGTATGATGATGCCTCTGTGGACAAATCATGTTTAATAAAGACATGGTTTGATCAAGTTGGAGTGGAAGAACTCCACCAGGATTGCCCGCATTCATCTTAGGACTATTGCTAAAAATAGAAATATAGTAGTTCATGCTTTTGTTACATCTAGATTACAATACTGTAATGCTTAACTGTCTGGGTGCATAAATAAGCTTCAGTTAATTCAGAATGCAGTAGCAAGAGTCCTTACTAGATCTAGAAAATATGACCACATCACCCCGGTTTTAATCAGTCTACACTGCTCCCAATCAAATCTTGCATTGATTATAAAATACAACTACTGACGTATAAAGCACTTAATGGTCTCGCACCGCAGTATCTGAGTGAACTTCTGTACCAGTATGATTCTCCATGCCTACTAGATCAAAAGGTGCAGGCTATTTGTTGGTACCTCAAATAATGAAGACTATAGCAGGGGGCAGATCTTTCTCTTATAAAGCTTTTATAAAGCACAGTTATGGAACAGCCTTCCAATCAGTGTTCGGGACTCGGACACAGTCTCAGTGTTCAAGTCGAGGTTGTAAACACATTTATTTAGTCAAGCCTTTAATCACTAGATTTTTTCTTAGGTAAAGGTGCAGATCTGGAGGAAACATAGATATAGAGTGTTTGGTGAACTGGGATATTTGTATGCCGTCATCCCCTCACTTTCACACGTTCACTCAGGTTTGTTGACGGTGGTGTGGTGGGACATCTCTTATCCCAGAGATCCCTCATGTCGTTGTTATCTTCTGGTTCTCCGTTTTAGCTATGCTGCCATAGCGAGTGTTGCCGGAATCCAACTGCACAGTCTCTTTTACTTTGTACAACAATAAAGACACATAATAATCCATATCTTTCTCTTCCCATCACATACCCCCCCCCTCCCTCTCTCTTTCTCTCAAGTTAAACATGCTCCTGAGGTTCCAGTGACCACTGTTTCTGCCCCTCTCCCCTACGTGGCTCTTCCCACTTCATCCAGGCCTGCCCCTGGATGGTGTTTTCTTCGATTGGAGGCGACTCTGTGCAGCTTGGGACGGTTTCTCATCAACGCCTTGGGTTGTTCCATGGAATTCCGGAGGAACAACGGGAGCTGTGAGGATGGATTTGGACTGTAGTTAATGTCAACAGACTGCTACATTGACTCAGGACTACATTTCCCTTCTGATCACCATCACTGTACCCCGCAACATCGTACATCTGCTATAGATGGACATTCGGGGCAACCCAGATGAGGATGGGTTTCCTCTTGAGTCTGGTTCCTCTCAAGGTTTCTTCCTTATGCCGTCTCAGGAAGTTTTTCCTTGCCACAGTCGCCACCGGCTCGCTCATCAGGGACAGACTTACTTATAAAGAACATATTCACTTTTAATCCCCACATTATCTGTGTAAAGCTACTTTGAGACAATGTTCATTGGTAAAAGCGCTATACAAATAAAAATGAATTAAATTGAATTTTTCTGCACAAAGCCCTGACCTCAATCACATGGAACCCATTAGGGATGAACTTCAACACAGTCTCCTTAATCTTTGAAATCAACATCAGTGCTTGAACTCTAATACTATTGTTGTTAAATTAGCAACAATCCCCACAGTCAAATGCCAACATCTTCCCAGAATCCTAGAGGTAATTATAACTGCAAAGAGATGATCAAGCTTTGAACTGGATGTTCAAAAAGCAAATTCGGATGCTCAAGTGTCTTATAACTTAAGCCATTGTAGCTTTGTACATTGTAGCTAGTAGTATGCACTTCGTCATACATAGTGATGCGTTACACATTCAGCCACCAATTAAATGCATGGTCTGATACTACATCCAGAATTGAGACTCTTACTCCAATTGTACTTTAGTCTCTTAAGTTAGTCAAAAAGACTGGGCTTAATAAACTCCTGACTTACACGCTCTTTGTAATGCATATGCTTTTGTTAAAGAATCGCAACTCAAGCTACATTTGAAAATGCTGAATAAGGTGTAAGAATATACAAAAAAATCTGTACCTTACCAACTCTATCTCTGAACATATGGTGCTACACAAAGTGCTCCTGACAAAAAAATGGTCCATCACATGATCCCTTATGATATATATATATATACATATACACACACACACACACACACTATACTGACAAAATTGTGTGGACCCCTGAACATAAGACTTGTATTGCTATATCTCATTCCATAGTAAGTCCCCATTTACTGTTACAATAACCTCCACTGTTCTGGGAAGATGTTCCACTAGATATTTGTGATATACTTGTGCTCATTCACACACAAGGGCATTAGTTAAGTCGTGTACTAATGTAGGGTGAAGAGGACTAGGGATGCAGTCAGTGTTTCAATTCATCCCAAAGGTGTTCATTGGTTTGAGGTCAGAGCTCTATAGCAGGCTTCTCAAAATCTTCCACTTTAACCCATGCAAACCATATCTTCATGGAGCTGGCTTTGTTTCAGCTGTCATGTTTAAATGTTTTGGGTCTTCAAGTAAAGGGACCATTTAATTCTACCACATCCAAAGACATCCTATAAAATTGTGTGCCTCCAACTCAATGATAAAGACCATAAATGGCAGGAAAAGACTGACGCCTCAGTGCCTTTGTCCATATAGTGTGTATATACATGTGTGTGTATTTTATATATATATGTTATGAGTGCATTTATGAAACATACTATCCACAATCAGTGCTTTAGACAAAAAAATGAAAAATAATTTCACCTCGAATTAAGTGTAGCTTGCATCACTAGCAACATTGACTTAATCATGCATTGAATGAAACCGTTGGTGAAAATCTTCGGACTCTATTGAGTCCATGGTGCAGCCTGCTTCTCAATTAACCACTTATAATAGCCCACTATAATGCAGCTTGGTAGGTAAATCTTTTTCTTATTTTTTTGCATGAAAGCTATGATGTCTAACATTGGTCCATAGTTAGTATTTTGACCTATATTATAAATCAGAAAGTATCCAACCAGCAAGTTTTACATTAGACACTGCAAAGTATCACAGCTAAATGAGTGGATAAACTAACAGTCAGGATATCAAGAGTGTGATAAGCTGTTATTCATGCTAAGGAAGAAATTCTGAATAAAAATGATTTAACATCTGTACATTTATATATTTATTTGGTCAAAGTAAATCTTCATATCTTTAAATTTGATGTGTATAATCAAAATGCATCTGTTGCACACAATATAAGCCTAGTTGTTTCCAAACGTTTGATAGACACTACATATAAGACCTCAAACTACATATAAGACCTCAACCTGTGCACAATAAAGTCCTTTCAACTGCACTTTTTTTTTTTTTTTTTTTTTTTTTTTGACATTGGCACATTTCAACAAAGGAATCAGAAACTGCCATTTCACAACCAACCATGAGCTGAAACATTACATCTTACACACAAATCCAAATACAGCATTGAAAAAAGAAAAACATTAATAATGAGGGATCGTATCACTAGAGCTTTTCCAAACATAACTAGTGCAGCAGAAGGCACACACTAGCTATTAAAAATATATATATAAATCAACATTTAAATCACCATTGATTTCTATATGTGGCAAATTGGAGGTGTTTCTATATGCAAACAAGCATGGCCTTGCAAAAAAAAGATTTTAAATATTATATGGGTTTGTTTTGTACAGCTGTGCATAGGAACATGTGAAATGCAAATCCTATCATGTATACTAATGGTTCTTATGCACTGAAGAATTTGTAACTTCCAGATTAAAAAAAAAATAAAAACAGTGGAAACTATATCTGCATCAACACATTACAATTACAAAAGCGGATGCAGCCTCTCTGACAGCAAAATAATAGAGAGAAGGAAGATGTTAATGCAATGAAAAGCTGCTGAATCGTCGTCCATGTTACACTCGTTTAAAACAAAATGATGAGTCAGAATACTGACGCCGACACGGACCACCTAAAAAAAAACGGAGTAATCTGAGAGTCACAGGAACTCTGATGAAGCGTTTGTATTCTCAATTTGTTCATTTTGAGGAAGGAGATACAAACTTTAAGATTCCTGCATGTTCAGCCGTCTCGCCATAATGAAACAGACTATCTGTTTAGTAAGCACATTGCATGGAGTCTGCAAAATAGTGTCAGCAAACCTACGGAAGAAAGTCTGTCCTCTGCGGGGAAGAAATCTGCCGAACCGATAAATCTGATCTGAAGCCCAACACATGACCAAACACTTTGATTAAGAGGAACAAGCTGAGAGATGGGGTCTTACATCATGTAGACTGAGACTGAAGCATGAAGGTTTTGCAGGCCAAGAAACTCGAGCTCTGGTTGTCAGGGTACACAAATACAGCAAGCATGCATACACACACACACACACACACACACACACACACACACACTGCCCAAATGAGTCACTGGCTCACGAAAGGACCATATAGCTCAGATGATCAGCTGACAGCAGCGTCCATGCCTAAAAAAAGAGGCCTCGCTCACAGCAATCATCTTTAGCCGGACAGTACAGAGAGCTGGTTTACTCATAGCCGTGCAAGAGGAAAAGAGACAGCAGGATGCCAATGACAGTCTGAGCTTAGTGACAGACACATAGTGAGGGAGAGCAGAAGTGAGGAAGAGAGATAGCGGCAGAAACACGAGACAAGATAGAGTTAAAGCCACTCACAGATCGGTCCATGTCAGCGACGAGAGCTGGATGGCTTCCAGACACAAGGCAGCCGAGGAGGCACAGAGAAGTGAGTGGATTGTGCAAGCATGCCTTGATTACAAATGAAAAAGGGGGGAAAAATATAAAAACCCTAATCTCAAGCAAACGCAAAAGGAGCACCCCTGCTCACATATTTTATAGCAACAACCCACTTACTCATATACACACAGGCACACATACTTTCTGCTTCGCTCACTCTCGCTGTCTGACACTCCTCCCTCCCCACCACCTCCCTTTTCCCCTCTCCCCCAC
>MU570271.1:628911-831964 GCA_024362625.1 Silurus asotus
AATAATAATAATAATAATAATAATAATAATAATACAAATTAAATTACATTAAACGTGTTTTATGTATTTATTATGTTTTGTGTATTATGTAGGCTGTTTTTAGACTCCACCCCTCTACTCTTCTTAACCAATCACTTGTCTAGTTCTTGAGACGAGAATCAGTTGGACCAATGGATGTGTGAGGGCGTGTACCCATCCGCCAATGTGTGGAGAGTAAGAACGAGAAGGCGGGACCAGTGATGGGGTGAATCTCGTTCAGAAAAATGACCAAATCTTTAGAGATTTTATAAATTTGAGCGAAATAAAATTCAAGTGTTATATTTTTAATAGCCCATATTCCCTAACACGTCTGGATGCGCATGCGCAGAGCCCTTTTTTTTAAGGTGAAAGCGCTGTAAAGTCACTTTAAACTGGTATCTGGCTTCATCATAAAGCTAAACTATGAAACTCTTTATTACCAGACTTAATATAGTGGAAAATAACAATCCTGCCAGAATAAAAAAATATAAAAAAAATTTAGAAAATGTGTAAAAAGAATAGTGACTTTCTGCATCCTGTACAAAAATATTAGGTTCTCATGTCACGTGATAGCAGAGCACCACTCCTATTCAGAGCTAACACAGTCACGTGACTTTAAAAGAGACTTTTATTAGTTCATCTACAGGTTTTGCTTAGAAACACTGATTCTTTCACGAATTAAACATTTCATATTTCTAAAATGTTACCATTTAGTCTGTAGAAAATCCCTTTTTCTACTCATAATTCTACAAAAAAATAAATTTGCACAGATTTCACCTTTACAAATACATATATATAACAAAGCAGTTTTACAGAAACATATGTGTATCAGTGGCGGCCGTCAGGGCCTGCAAGACCTTCTCCCTCACATGAAACGTTCACGTTTGAATATATTTTTATCTGTATTATATCATTCCCAATATTGCTTTAGGTTAGAGTTTTTATCAAATCCGATTATATCCGTCACATCACGTGTTGCCGGGGCCAAAGGGAACCGTCGTAAACCTTACACAATCAACACTAGTTTCAAATCTGTGTTGCTTGAAAGATGTTGCTTTAACTGTAGATGCGTGTAGAAAAATTAACTGACACTTCTTTGTAGAAATGAGGTCCTGCTTCTTTTATTTGCTATACCAATTTTTTTGCCTCCTATTTCCATGATACACCTATAATGCCCCCGGACATCATACGTCATCGCTTATAGACAGCACAGGGAAGATAACAAGCAACCATCAATATAATCTACATGAACGTAAAAGATTTTGACTTTGGAGGCCATTTAGCAGGCATACAGTAATGTCAGAATTTTCACATGCTTTGATTGAATGGTCAGAAAGCACTAGTCAGAGTTTGCAACCCGCATCTGTTGCAAACTGCACCAGCTCAAACATTTGTGTGAACTTAATAGCTGTATTTCTATTCCACAATGGCTGGATAGAAATAGATGTAGTCACATTTGTTTCTCTTAACACACATTCCTACGTTGTTTGTGCATTGCCTGTAAGATCTACGAGGTATACATGACATTCTTGACTTTGGCTAACACATCTTAGGATTTCTATATCATATTACCCAATAAGGAATAGTTTTAGCTCAGGGTTTGTCCAAAGTATATATATATTTGTCTGTTTCCTGCATTAAACCTGAAGAAAGTACATACCACACTGGGTGCTGTCTGTTCGTTCCCTGATCGGCTTCACACCAAGGGCATCATGGATTGCATCGGATACCTCTCCTAAGCCTCTCCAAAAATTGTTGTTCGGGCATGATCAAACCTAACACTTATACTGCACACGAATAAATCATTACGCAAATATATTCAATCTTTACATTATTAGTCCTGTTCCAAGCACCAGGTTATCACATAGCAGCAGAATGTGAGCAGTGATATGATCAGACAGAAATTGTTGGGAAGACTTTTTAACATCTGTTTGCAACATCAAAATATGATTTCATCTAGAGATTATGCCAAGACTCCAGATAGTAGCAGAGTCAGTATAATGCTCATTTTGCACAATCCATTTTGGAAGCTAGAAATTTGGAGCTCCTGAGTGAAAAAACGAGAACATCATCAGCAAAATCACAAATGCATCGATTAAATTCTGGCATTAATATTTTTATGACATTTAAATTATATTTAATTTGATGACATTTATTCTTATTAAATTTGATGACATTTATTCTTTTTAAATTCGGTGACATTCATTCATTCAGTAGCGTTCATTCAGAATGCCATCAGCATCAAATAATATAATATAATAATGGATTATTGTTATTATTATTATTGTTATTATTATTATTATTATTTAAATATGTGGCTAAATGTTTGACATTGTAAATGTTGTTCAAAGTCAAATGTCTGGAAATATTCAGTAGCATTCATTCAGAATGCCATCAGCATCAAATAATATAATATAATAATGGATTAATGTTAATTATTATTATTGTTATAATTATTATTATTATTTAAATATGTGGCTAAATGTTTGACATTGTAAATGTTGTTCAAAGTCAAATGTCTGGAAATATATCACTACATGAAAAAATCACTCATCTCTCACACACCTATATATTGTTAAAGAAGATTGGTAAAAATAGTTATGGATCTTGCAAAAAAATACGTGGTGGGTAAAGGAGTTCAAAATACACAGAAAATGGCAATGCAGTTGTGTTTTTGTAACGACCACAGGAAAAAAGCTATTCTTCAGTCTGTTTGTGTGGCTCTGAGGCACCTGTAGCGTCTGACCAACGGGAGAAGTGTGAATAGTCCATGGTTGGGGTGAGAGGTATTTTTAATAATGCCCTTTGCAGACAGAGTTGTGAATGTCCTCCAAAGTAGGTAGCTAAGTGTACCACGCTGAGATGTAGTTTGTGAGAATGCTCCCAGTGGTACAGCGTTTTAAAGTTCTCCAATATCCTCTAGCACAGACAGGATTTATTTATTTATTTATTTATTTCATTTATTATCCTAGAAAATACTGACTACCTGTCCAAAGACACCACAATTTCCAGGTCGTCTTCTAAAATCAGACCTTTTTATGTCTGCTATTTAACTCACATGAGATTAACAGTACATACGCAGCAGTTTATTAAAGCAGTAGTAAGCTGAAACATGATAATCAGTTTTTATGGTTATCACTGCACTAGTGTATATTCCACCCATATTTATTCTGTATATACTGTATCAAACATACATTCATACTTGTACATAACTATATCATGTCATTACTTTGCACAGTTACAATACTGCATATTACTACATATATCCTTATTTATATATATACCATATATTATTACCTACTGCACCTTCTGTACAAACAGATTGTACAGAGTAGAGCAGGAATGATTGATGAGTACAGGCAGTGAAAGCAGTAAAGCATTAATGAGACATCAGTGTCCTCACAGTGAAGTGTAAAGGTCAGTAAGTTGATGCTCAGCCTATTATAAATAAAAATTACAGTAGGTCAATAGAAATACTCAAGAGTCATTCCCCCATCCCCAGCATATAATAGCTATAACATTTTTGCTTATAAAATCTATATATGTATATACAGCAAAGGGCATCTTCAACTCAACAAGAAGGTTTAGCTGAAGGCTAATGAATGACCGAAGGGAATTCTGACCAATTATGTTTTATTATTTCTTTGATGTAATTTGTTCATTTTTAAATGATCTTTGGTAAATTTTGACATCATCATCATGCTATTAGTACACACACCATTTGTTCATTTAATGCTAAAAAGTCAGTCCTGTGAATCAGCAAAGAGACATACAGTGGACAAATTCTTCAGTCAATCAGAAATCTAAAACCACTGAGAGGTGAAGTGAATTATATTGGGTGAAATCAAAGGGTGAAATTATAAGTCAGTTCCTAAAGAAGATAAAAAATGGGCAAGGATAAAGATGTTAAAGAATGCGTGATTCAGAAATGTCAAGTTTGTACTCATCTGTATTCCAATAATTCACTGTTTAGCTCTTGAGTGTTTTTGCCTCTTGTTGCATATAAACAAAAGGAACATGCGTGTTTTAAAAACAACAAAATTCTTGTTTTTTTTCCAAACTTTCAATATGTGCTGTAAATTACAAATTTACAAAAGTACCCTAGTGACAGAAACTAAAGCAGTGCAATGCGAGAAAAAAACATTATGTGCATATATAAAATGTACAGTGTCCAATGCAAAAATAAAAAACTTGTATGTGCAAAATACGGCAAGTGTGTGTGTGTGTGTGTGTGTGTGTGTGTGTGTGTGTGTGTGCGCTTAACGTATCCGGAGGAAGATTCAGTTGTCTATGACAATATTAGCAGTGAAATGTGTGTAGGAAGGGTGAAGGTAAGTCCGTCTTCATCCATCTGTGTTTGCACAGTGGGCGAAAAAAAAAGACTGTGGATGTGTTTTTTAGGATCTTCTAGGATCTGATGGTCAGAGTCTCAAAAAGCTGTGCTGGTGGTGACTAGTGTCCTTGTATATTGTAGCTCAGTGGTTAAGGCTCTGGATTACTGATCAGGAGGTGGAAAGTTCAAGCCCTGGTCTTTGTGCTTCAGTACATGTGATAAGTATGAAGCTCCTTACTATGTCTTTGATTATTTTTGAGGGCTCTTCCGATGACTCTGGCTCCAGTGTAGGAGAGCCTGCATTCCTGGGCTGTACAGCTTCTAAACCAGACTGAAATTAAGCTGATAAAAACACTATTTATTGCACAAGTGAATTAATAAGTAATTAGTAATACTAATAGAAAAAAAGGAATTCCTATAGAGTACGTCTGAACTGTGTGAATTCTAAATCTGTGTGAATAAATTTTTGTTATCCTTTTTATTGTAAGGAGGAGTTTGTCATTTACTCAGTATACATATGTGTAGTGTAAGATATGGCATATAATTGAGTATGCAACACACTTAAAAGCACACACCATAATCTATAATGACAGGGCCTTGGGTTCCCAACCTGCCCTTTATATTCATTTTACTCTTGCCTTTATTTTTTCTTTTTACATGACTCCTTTCTGACTCTTAGTTAGAAGTAAGTACTTTTATATATACATTAATATAATATAGTAATTATATTAATTTAAGGCAAATAGACAATAGAGTTATCTACAATATTTCCATAGTTACACTGAAAAGTTTTATGTACACATCTTTTTTCCTTCAGATATATAAAAAACAAGGCATAGGGGCCTGGTCTTTACTCAATTCTATTTGCTAATGTTGTGCATTTAAAAGATCGAATTAAAGGAATGGCCATTACAAAACATATTAGTAAAAATATAGAAATTAAAATCCTACTTTTAGTTTGAATTGTTACTACTGTAGTGTTAGTGACAATGTCAGCGGATGTGCCAAATGATATTTTCAGGATATAACTTCTGGATTTAAATATATAAAGCCTATACTCTTGCTTGTGTAATATTGCTTTATACTGCATATAGCTTGCTGCAAACATTGGCTCCATGGCAGTACGACTCTGACAGCTATGCAAATTGTGAGCCTCAATCTGTAGGCAGACAAAAGCACTAGATATTCAAAATGGCTGTAATTGTTGTTGTCAAAGCATGAAATTTGTACTATGGGTTTCTCTTAGCAACAGCTAGTGATACAAACGGGTAAAGTCTTTCTTGTTGTTGAAGTGTGTCACCACTAGAATAAAGAAATCCGCCAATCTCCTTTGGTTTCTCTGATCCCTTTGTGCCTGTCTTAAAAAATCATATTGTGAGCTGGTAGGATCAGTGACAGGAATGGGGCTACAATTAAGTTTTTTCATAGTTCTATATCAAATTCACAATTCTCTCAGGATTGAGAGACAGTTGTTCATTGTGCTTGTTGTTTATAGTCTATTAAAATACAAATAAAACAGCATTGTTTTATCTCAGTGCACATGTCCTTAATCACTCAGTTGTTTTTTTTCAGGATATAGTAATATAAATGAATGCCCAAAGAGACGTTTAGTGCTCTGTCAGAGAGGTTTTAACAAACTTCTGACAAGCCTGTTTATAATAAACCGCTAAGCTGTGAGAAGAACCTTTTTCAAGCAATATGGATTTAAAGCTAAAAGTGTCTAAGAATGTTTTGTGCCATGCCCGAAGTCTCTTAAAAACCTATTAGTTTTAGATATTTTAGACAAATTATGTCTTAAACTTTAATTTATTCAAGTTGGTTTTTATTGTCATTCCAATCATATATATAGTGCAGTATTTACAGTAAAATGAAATAACGTTTCCCCAGGACCACAGTGCTACATAAAACAATTTGGGACATGTAGGCCTAAATACTTTTGTATCTTTTTCCAGATGGCAGGATGGTGCAATTCCATGAACCAGGCGGTGATGCAGCTGCTCAGGATGCTCTCGATTGTCCCTCTGTAGAATGTTGTGAGGATGAGTGAACTTTCACAATCACTGAGCTTCTGCTTAAACAAACCTGTGCTTAGTCATATACAGTGCATCTGAAAAGTATTCACAGCGCTTCACTTTTTCCAAACAAAACCCCATCTTGACAACATCATGACAAGAAGTCTGTTTGAAATCTTTGCAAATGTATTAAAAAACAACAAAATAAAAAATGTACATAAGTATTCACAGCCTTTGTTTAATACTTTGTTGAAGTACCTTTTGCACCAAGTACAGAATTTTTTTATATGATGCTTAAACTTGTCACACCTATTTTTTGGAGTTTCTCCCATTCTTTTTTGCAGAACCTCTCAAGCTCCATCTGGTTGGATTGGGGAGCACAGCCATTTTCAGATCCCAGAGATGTTCAATCGAGTTCAAGTCTGGGCTTTGGCTGGGCCACTGAACACATTCACACAGTTGTCCCCCTAGCCACGCCTTTGTTATCTTGGTGGTGTGCTTGTAAAACTTGTTACAAATATATAAAGAATGCTAAAACTTGTCACACCTATTTTTGGAAGTTTCTCCCATTCTTCTTTGCAGAACCTCTCAAGCTCCATCTGGTTGGATTGGGGAGCACAGCCATTTTCAGATCCCAGAGATGTTCAATCGAGTTCAAGTCTGGGCTTTGGCTGGGCCACTGAACACATTCACACAGTTGTCCCCCTAGCCACGCCTTTGTTATCTTGGTGGTGTGCTTACAGTTGTTGTCCTGTTAAAGGAGTACATGTCAGCAGTGACCAGCTCCAACTTCAGAGCAGAGGACAAGAAGGCCTTTAAAGACAGGGAGGGCCAAACAGTCCTGTCCCATCAGAGAGGCGAAGCGCACGCACGCCAATAGAATCCACAGCCACTTCTAGGACAGCGGAGACACCTGGCGCGTGTGGCATGTCATCCAGGCGATCACAAACTACAAGACAACTTCACCTGCTTGTGACTGTGACACCTCCCTCCTGGATGCGCTGCACGACTTCTACGCCCAGTTCAAGGTGCAGAACAACATGGCGACAAGGAAGACCACCCCTCCTTCCAGTGACCAGGTGCTCTGTCTAACCACAGCTGAAGTGAGGAAAACTCTATGCAGAGTAACCCACGGAAGTCTGCTGGACCAGACAACGTTCCTGGCAGAGTGCTCAGGGAATGTGCAAAACAGCTAGCGGATGTCCGCACCGACATCTTCAACATCGCCCTGAGCAGCCTCGTTGTTTCTAATTGTCTCAAGACGACAACCATCGTTCTCATGCAGAAGAAGTCTACTGTTCCTTGCCTCAATGTCTATCGTCCAATCATGCTCACACCCATAGTAATGAAGTGCTTCAAAAGCTCATGAGGCACATCAAGACCGAGCTTCCCCCCTAACTGGAACATATGTAGTTCGCATATCGCCCAAACCGCTCCACAGACGATGCCATCTCCATGACCCTTTATCTGGCTCTCACCCACCTGGACAACAAGGACTCATATGTTCGAATGCTGTTCATAGACTTCAGCTCAGCATTCAACACAATTATCCCTCAGCACCTGATTGAGAAGCTGAGCCTCCTGGGCCTGAACACCTCCCTCTGTATCTTGGACTTCCTGACTGGGAGACATCAGTCAGACCAAATCAGAAACAGCATCTCAAGCACCACTACACTGAGCACTGGGGCCCCTCAGGGCTGTGTGCTCAGTCCACTGCTGTTCACTCTACTGACTTACAACTGTGTAGCAATCCACAGCTCGAATCACATCATCAAGTTTGCCGATGACACGACTGTGGTGGGTCTCATCAGCAAGAACGATGAGTCAGCATACAGAGAGGAGGTGCAACGGTTAACAGCCCTGTGTGGAGCGAACAACCTGTCTCTGAACATTGGGAAAATTAAAGAGATAGTTGTTGACTTCAGGAGAGCACAGAGCGACCATCAAGAAAGCGGTTCCAAAGCATTTGGGCCTCACATCCAGACTGTGTAACAGCTTCTTTCCTCAAGCCATCAGGCTTCTCAACACAGAACTGCACTAAAACTCAAGCACACACACACACACTCAACTGTGTGACTGATTTGTACAACCCGGACTCAAACACACAATAGTACTCACGTCACACATCCATGCCCATATTATATCACCTCGTTACTACAAACTGTTTACATTCTGTTTTTGCACATCTTCTTTTGACTGCTGCTATTGTTTTTTTGTTTTTTTTGCACAAACCATTTTGTTTACATTTTGTTTAATTACAATGTTTACTCCGGTACTCAGTCCACTTTTACACACCGCATTGTGTAATATACAGCAGGTTTACTGGCGGAGCTATTTTGTGTTTTGTGTATTTATCCTACACTGTCTTGTGTTGTCTTTGCACTGTTTACACCAGGTTGCACACAATGCACTTTATGTGGCGAGGACACTTACTAGTCCTTAGACCTGTGTTTTCTGTTTTGTTGCTTTATGTTGTTTTTTGTAGCACCAGGGTTCTGGAGAACCGTTGTTTCATTTCACTGTGTACTGCATCTGCTATATATGGTTAAAATGACAATAAAAGCTTCTGGACTTGACTTGACTTTGATTATAAACCACCGCCCTGGTCTCCAGATATACATTTCTGCATTCATCTTTCTCTCGATCCCGACTAGTCTTCCACCATGCTTTACTGTAGAGATAGTATTAGCCAGGTGATGAGCAATGCCTGGTTTCCTCTAGACATGATGGTTCTATCAGGTGTCTGAGAGTGCTTCATGTGCCTTTTGGCAAACCCCAGGTGTGCTGTCATGTGCCTTTTACTGAAAAATTAACTTCTGTCTGGTGGTGTGCTGAGGAGAGTTGTGTTTTTTCTGGAAGATTCTCCTTTCTCCACAGAGAAACACTGGAGCTCTTTCAGAGTGACCATTGGGTTCTTGGTCACATTCCTGATCAAAACCCTTCTCTCCTGAATGCTCAGCTTTAGCTCGGTGGCCGCTTTAGGAAGAGTCCTGGAGTCCTGGAACTTCTACTTTTTATGGATGATGGAGGCCACTGTGCTCATTAGACCCTTCAACAATACAATCCTGTCTCAGAGGTTTACAGAAAGGTACTTAGAGTTTATGACTTGATTTGTGCTCTGACATGCACTGTTTACTGAGGGACCTTATGTAGACAGGTGTGTGCCTTTCCAAATCATGTTCAATCAACTGAACTTACCACATTTGGACTCCAGTCAAGTTGTAGAAACATCTCAAGGATGATTTGTGGAAACAGGATGCACCTGTGCTCAATTTTAAGTGTCATGGCAAAGACTGTAAATACTTATGTTCATGTTATTTTTATATATTTTTTTTATTTTCATATATTTGCAAAAATTTCAAACAAACTTCTTTCATGTTGTCATTATGGTACATTGGCTTTAGAATTTTGAGGTAAATAATGAATTTTATACATTTAGGAATAAGTTTGTAACATAACAAAATGTAAAAAAAAAGAAAGAAAGCTGTGAACACTTTCCTGGATACACTGTAGACACAAACACACACACACACACACACATATGCACACACACATGCATACATGCACACACACATGCACACTATACAAAAAGAAGCATACATATACAAGAGAAGCATGCAATATATTTAATCTTGGTGCAGCTGATGATACCAAACATTTGCTGCTCTTTTTTTTTTTTTTTTTTTTGGACTCTGTATGGATTTGCATGCATGGCTTAAGCTATGAACAAAAGCTTTGCAGAAACAACTGTTGACATAATAGCTCATAACTTGTTGGACAGCCTCTGTAGACACACCTGCAAAGTGGCTACTGAATATAACAAAGGCCTCTTGTATTAAAGTGATTCTTCAATAATTACTTGATGCCACTTGAGGCCAAGGAAAAAAAACATTAAAGTACAGCGATGAGGCTTGGACACAATACAGAGCACTAAGAAGTGGGATTAAAAGGTTCTACAGAACAAATAACAAATATCTGCCTGGGAGATTAGTGCCAAGACAATAATTGTGGAGAAATAAAAGTAAATTTGTTTAAGTATTAAGAAAATACAAAGTACAAAATGTAAAACATTATATGTGTAGATTCAGAATGTTCTAGTGTGTAAGACAAGGGAGTGAGCACACACCCACATAGACACACCCACATACAGGCTACAAATCCAGAGATATAATGACATAAATGTGGTTCCAGCCCCACCCTGTTTGTGTGTATTTATGACATTGTTATTGGCGTTTGGTATTTATTAATGTCAATCAAAAGAGACATCCTTGTCTTTTTAAACAATGCAGTATTTAATGACACATGCACACAAACATTTTGAAGGTGGTGTTTCCTCTCCTAAGCAACTGAAATACATATACCTATATATATATATATATATACATACATTTTTTTTTTTTTACCAGGGTGCAATTATGAGTATTTTGGCCAAGTACACTGTTCTTGACCGCACCCCTTTCTTCTCAAAGCTAGTCAATCCTTGAGTTCATATAATCCCTTTGTGCAGTTGTATTGGTTCTCTGCTTTTGTGTAATTCTATTTAATTTTATTAGCATCTACAGTAAACAGGTTGCACCTTTGGTTGTAAACTCGGTTTACTATGAAGCATTGTACACTGTGTTACATCAAGAAAGTGTGGCAATGATGTGTTATATGACATATGAATCATATTGAATACTGCTGTTGTTGTTTTGTTTGCTGATTACAGTGTAGAAAAAATACAAGCTCTAAAAAAAAACCCCTTCCAACCCAGACAGGTCTTGTCAGGTAAGAAAAATGTAGGTGTGAATGTGCAGTTAAAATTCCTGTCAATGTGTCTATGCTATTATTGTAGGCGTTTTCTTCTCCTTCACCAGAGTAAAGCAATTTTACTGAATGTTTTCGAATAGAGCACCATATGAAAATCTGAAACCTTAAATATAACTAAATATTACTTTTCTCTTTGCATTATTTTGAGGATAATCATATTTGAATGTATTTGGCTGTCAGAATGATTTTATAATAAAAGATTTTTAAAAAGCTGCTAAATTAATATTTCTATACATATACATATGTGTTTATACACACACACACACACACACACACACACACACACACACACACACACACACACACACACACACACACACACAGGTTATTTCTCTGTAGTCTTTCTTTGTGTTTTTGCTAATTGTCCTGATGGAATTAAAATTTTCCTCATCAATGCAGATGTCTAGATGACTGAAACATGTTCTCAGGAACAGTTGGCTTATATTTGGGTCAATCCATGTTGCCATCGTTTGTTGTGATTGTAACAAGTGTTCCTGTTCATCCTGCTGAAAAGCAAATATAAAGCATGACGCTTGATGTTATGATGCTTGAACAAAGAAACCGTGCTACCATGAGTGTTGGGCTGTGTTTCAGTTGACCACTTTGTTGATATTTGGTGTCACCCAGATGAAGATGAGCTGCCTGTTGAGTCTGGTTCCTCTCAAAAACTCTTCCTCATGTTGTCTCAGGAAGCTTTTCCTTGCCAACATTAACACTGGATTGCTTATTGACGAGAACCATATATGAACTCATTAATATTTTTATTTATATTTGTAATATAATTACTTCTGTAAAGCAGATTATGTGACAATTTAGATTGAATGCAATATTTGGTTGTTGCTAAACATTATGTTTGTGCTTTAGACCAAGTACCTTAACTTGACTATCATTAGATCACATGATCTTTCTAAGAAGTGGCTCATTTTTGTCTATTATTTTGGAAATCTAACAAAAAAAAAAATCTGTGAAAAGTAATTGCTAATGCATATATTCCAATTTCTGCTAGAGCCCTGTAACTTACAGTATTTAGTGTTGTAGTTGGACTGTTGGACACCTCTATCTGACAACGTTGTCTCAAAGCTTCACAGTCAGATCCTTGGTCTTTGAGTCAGCAGGACTGATACCATTCGCTGTTTTAGCTGCAAGACCTCTCAATTTTTTGTGTAAGCATACAGCCCATTTATAATTTAATATCAACCCAGGTCTACCCTATCTGACATACTGTATTTAGTGTCAGCTCTTACAAATTAAATAGTAGTGCTAAATTACATTTGCAGACACTGTGAGGTTTTCTGTGAGGTGGGACACACACACACACACACACACACAGTAGCCTGAGCTCACAATCGAATCAGTGACCATGGAGCTGTAGGGCAGCAATGCTACCAGCTGTACCACTGTAATTTGATAGCATTGTAATTTGAATAAGCTTTCTGTGCTTCCAATAAGCTCACCTGGAACAAAATCTAAAGAAATCATATTTTTGCCTACTCTTTCCTATACAAAAAAATATTTTGGCCCACATTCGGTAATTATTAGACATACAGTATTTTACTGTCAGTATCTGCACCCGCAACCTCTGTACAACTTGGAAACTCAATCCAGCCTCACTTGAGACACTTCCTCAGTTCAGAAACACACCTGTATTGCTTATAGAACCAGACAGAAACTGTAAAATGACTCAACTCTATATAATCTGAAGAAAAAACAACCTATGCACATCACATGTACAAACATGTGCACATGATCCAATTTCTCAGGTGCTAAAAAGAGGCAAATGTAGGGGGTATAAGGCAGTGAAGATCTCTGCCATGCCCAGTTTTATTTTTTTATAATGCAGCCTTCTGTTTTACTTCCTGTTTGTATTGTTTTTCCTGAATTGCATCTGCCTTGATCAGTAATTTATTCTGTCTGTCTGTTAACAATTGTATATACAGTGTGTAGGGTCTGTAGATGTAAACTCAATTTGTTAAAAGTGTTCATAGTTTTAAATTCTTTTAAGTCTATGTTATTTTCTAGTTTTTTTTTTTTCAGACCCCTGGTACTTCACAATCCTGTTTGTAGATTTTTTTATTGACCCTGATAAATGTTGTGTTGTGACTTGTGTTATTTACCAAAGCTATCAATTCCGATGAAATTTAGAAAGATATAAACAAGAGAAAGAGCCAGGGAAAGATAGAATCACATTCGGTTTGGGCTTGTTGTTTGTGTGTGAGTGTGTGTGTGTACTGTACGTGTGTGTTCTCTTGTTACCTGCCCAATACCTATGCCCTATAAAAAAGAACCTTGCTTAACAGGCTGATGTTTTTTGCTTTGTTTTGTCGTTTATATCCAGTTAATACAGGTTCCCTCTGCCATGGCATGCAGGGTGACTGTCTGGATACTGCATGGATACTGCATGGAAGTGTCAGTAATGCAAAACCTTACATTTTATTCTTACACTTATGCTAGAAACATTTTGGAAGCTCAAATAGGTTAGAAATAGTGAATTAGCTTGTAAGGAATCCCATGATTGCAAACAAGATAAACACTGTGTAATAAGAGCCTGGTATGACAAGGTATAGTAGAGTGGTGCGAACAACAAACCAGTGCATAAGAACAAAAACAAGGACTTATGCACAGGACGCATTCACAACCCAGTGCATTTACATCGATTTTTAACAGTATTGTAAATACTATTATTTAATAAAACCTGCAGTTACTAATAGATCAAACAATGTGTTTATTCTATGCAGAATGTAATTGAACCTAACATTTAAATGTGCCACATAAAAATGTTTTTCATTGTGCACAAATTGCTACATGGCACATGTATAGTACTGGCACAGTATTTTCAGTATGTTATTGTTCAGAAAAAGATCTTCTAATAGCAACTGATGAAAAAAAATTGCTTCTCATATACTATTTCCTTGTTTTCTCCTCCCGTCTCTTCCAAATGTCTTGGCATCATCAACGTTTTATTATGATCCGCATCTACTTCAATAGATTGCATAACCGGCATCTTATGATAGGGTTGGACTTAACTTTTCTCCTCACTTACTGAACATGTTTTACCAGTCTGTACTAGTCCATCTGCTCCAGGGTGTGGCTACATCATAAATGCAGACAGTGCACCTGGTTTCTTCACAAGTAGACCCATCAAGCAACAGGTAGGACACAATACAACAATTATTTTTAAGTGATTATTGTGCAGCATGAGAAGTTTTAAAAAATGTTTTATTAGTGATGGACGTGTATATTTTTCTGTTAGACTGTGTACAAACTAAATAAATACTAAATTAAACACTTTGCTTGTTTCTCTTCATGCAGTTTTTGTGCTCATATTCCTGAGAACAATGGCAGATAACCCAGGTAAGAGTTTATATATATTTATGTATATATACATTTATATTTGATATTTTTTTAAATATATATATATTAATAAATTGCTCTTATTTTTTTCTTGTTTTTTTTTTTTTTGCATGGAAAGATAAACCACCACAGGTAACAGCTTTAATCCTTTTAAAAATTAATTTTGAAAGATATGCATGTATACCTACTGTATTATATACATTAGAAGAAATAGCATCATTGGTTTAGAGAAATATGAAGCTGATGTTTATTTCTGCTGCAGTGTGATAAGGGCAAGAAAGGATGCCACGAGGAGGGCAAAGGTAAAGGAAAGGAACAAGGAGATTGTCAAGGCAAGGGTCAAGGACATGGACATGGACATGGACATGGACACGGACACGGTCAAGGCCAAGGACAAGGACAAGAAAAAGGAAAGGATTGCAAAGGCAAAAAATAATGTTAAAAAGCTGATTGAATGTACTTCTGAAGTCTGTCTTTTCCTTGCATGATCATCAATAATGAAATAAAACATGTATTAGTAATCAACATATATTTGTTAATTGTCAATTAACTTATCATCAATAAAGTGTTGGTATTGAAGAATGGCTTAATAAATCAGATGTACAATAAAATGGTTGCAAGGTATTACATTTTACAGAGCGAGATGCTAAATGAATATCAAATCTTGAATTTTGGATTTAAGGATGAACCCACTTTTGTTTATGAATCATCTCTGCAATACTGATCATGCCACTCGTGCAAGGGGTTGATTAAACCACTAAACATGCATCCAAACAAACAATAAAACTAGTGCACATGAAAAATTTATATATATTTTATGGTTCTGAAATATCTTATATTTCCACTATAAAACTCATTACTACTTACGAGTTCAATAAAACAAAACAAAAATTAATCAATCTCAAAGCACTCATAATACTGCTGGAACACTTATTATTATTCTCCTGGAAGGCAAATAATAAACATTTGCCACACTGAATGGGTAGAGTGCCAAAGGACATTTCACCAATTTTGGTTTCTGCACCTCAATCCCTCTAGCGCCACCACTGGGTCAAATTTCAGGTACATAAATGCTCATAACTTTTAAACCCAAAAAAACAAAACTATTAATCCTTTGCTTATGCCAAATTTTAAGTTTGTTTGTTTGCAAAATGCAATCTTGGTACACATTTGGTTTAGATGATCTTTAGACTAATCTCCACATCTTTTGTCTATGATTATCCTTTGTCAAAAAAGTTCGCCTCTAACAAAGAAATTTTAGTCACCAAACAGGAAATAAGAGCAAATTTCAACAATGACTCGAGGCACCAGCAATAGAGAATCTTCAGTGGAACAACAACAACCCCGAAACATCTCACATCATTTGCCATTTGCTCCGTAAACTTTTTTTTTTTTTTTTTTTTTGCTAAACAGAATTTAGGCATAATGCCATCTCATGTCTACGCAAATATTTTCCATTCACCCTCTATGCGCTTCTACAATTACGTTTCGCCTCATTTGCCTGCTAGGTGGCATTATTACGAGGAAGACGATTTCAATAACATGGCAATTAATTTTTTATTAATGTCTGCTCGAGAATCTTTGATTGACTATTGCTTTCATGACGAACTCTTCAACTATTTCAGTCTTTAAAACCCTTTATTTAGTACTTTGAAACTCAAGTTTCAAGTTCATTGCCATTTACACAGGTATGTTGCAGTACATCAACGTTTTTCCCAGTCTGCTTTTGTCACAAAAGGTTCACAAAGTATAGACAGTATATGACAAAATGCACAAATAGATTTTCTAAATAATGCTATCCAGCTCAATTTCTTATTAAACGTTGCAAAGTAACATTTCTTTCATTTCAAATGTGTTCCAGATGCCATGGCACTTAATCATGTTCATTATATTTAAAGAATGAAAGACGTATAAACAAAACCAGTTACAGCACAATGCAGTACAAAATGGTTTGTAATCTCACATTTAAAACACTTAAATTTACATTCTAATGATGGTTCATAAGGACACGAAGTAGACAACGTAAATTAGGAATACAGTCAGTAAAATATGAAAATGAGAAAGTTGAGACAAAAACATACCACAGCTCCTAGTTATAATGTTCATCTAGACCTTCTGGCATTTTGCTCTGGATGATATATGATATGTGATATGCTATGCTTCAATAGCAGAGTCTTAAATGTCACAATCTCTCATAATTAGTCTGGCTGGGTGCGGATCAGACTTTTTAATCTAACTTGGGCGAGCAAAACATTATAGGTGAGTTTAGGCAGCATTCATTTTTCAAAGTTCCAAATTCAAAAAGACACAATTTACCAGTATTTTTATTTTTGTATACATTTTGGATACACGTCTCTCAGACACACACTTTCCTATTATCATAGACGCGTTTTTGCTGTGAGGAGAATGATTTAATAAGATAATTAATACTGCGCCTACATTTAACCCTCCCCTCAATCTCAGTAAACAAAACCGATCACTTACGCACTTCACGGCTTAAGAACACCTCGATATGTCTTGTTTTTTTATGAGATAAATCAATGTTCAGAATATTTTGGGCTTGGTATGGTTTTGATTGGTATTTTAAGATAAGGACTCGGATCAAAGTCGCAAGTCATGGAGGATAAGTGATTAATGTGTGTTCTGCCTTTCTGTTTTAACAGTTTTGACTGTGGTTATTATTATCGGGTTCATAGCAAAGAAAAATTCAAACAGACATTCCAGGCTTACACTTCATTGCAAATTAGATCAAGTGGGTGTGATGAGCCTTCATCAAAACAGGTTTGATTAAACAGTGTCTCAGTCCTTTTTCCCCCTCCCCTCGACTACACTAAATGGACAAAAGTATTGGGAGAAGTGTTTTCAGCCTTATGTGGTTCTTCCTCTAACTGCTACCACAATGTTTGAGCCACACAAAGAAAGTCTCTGGATTAGTAAAATTTCATTTTCTCTTCACTTGAGCTACAAGATCCAAACCCGTTTTGTTTTCTATAATTACAAATCCATCTCCATGCTGAACTCAGCTAAGTATCTTAGGGGATCTTTATGTTAAACCAGCCTCTGGCGTGAATTGTCCCAACTGGAAAAGAACTCCATTCAGAGATGAATCAGGAAAGTCCAGAAATGAGAAAAAGACAGGATCACTGTTACCTTAAGAGCATGTTTCACTCAACGAAGGGGACAGCCATTATTAGGTAGACTTCTTGTTACATATAAGTTCAAAACACTGTACAATGTGATCAGGGTGTAAAAGTAAGGACTCTGGCAAGACTAGCTAGTACAGCCAAACTAAAATTAAGACAAAAGGTAACACAGACACAAGGGATCTTTGGGATATAAGACGACCACCTTCAGCACACGTGAGTGAACACTATATCCATGTTCTCTCCAGAGCTGTTCTTTTTCTAATAATATATTCACAAAATGCTTGATTAAACAAATATGTTTTCAGCCTAGACTTATAGCCAGTGTTTGGACTGTGTCCCAAACACTAATTGGAAGGCTTTTCCGGAAAAGTGGGATTTTCTAAGAGAAAGCTCTGCCCCTCTGCTGTACTTTTCACTTTACAAAAAGCAAAATAAAATATATTAAAGACTGAGAAAATGCTGCTTAATAGTAACTGTTGTAGCTCATTGTTGCAATAGTGTCCTGTTGGCACTGTACCACACCAACTGTCCTGTAGGTTCAATGCTGTGATCATTTATCCGTCTCACTTTGGTATTTGCACTCGCTCTAGTGTGCTGAAAAATTTAAGAATCACAAAAACGCTATGAAACTGCCCCTCTGCTGTACTTTTCACTTTACAAAGAGCAAAATAAAATATATTAAAGATTGAGAAAATGCTGCTTAATAGTAACTGTTGCAGCTCATTGTTGCAATAGTGTCCTGTTGGCACTGTACCACACCAACTGTCCTGTAGGTTCAATGCTGTGATCATTTATCCGTCTCACTTTGGTATTTGCACTCGCTCTAGTGTGCTGAAAAATGTAAGAATCACAATAACGCTATGAAAGGACGACTTTATTTCCAAAAAGAGATTGGGTTCCAGTTTTCGGTCAAAATGTTTCATGATGCAAAAAAAAAAACGAACACTGATATACATGAAATATTCACCTACACAGTCAAATTGTGTTCAGAAAAACAGTCAAGCTTAAGACATCAGAGAAACGTTTCACAGTTTATAATCTTTTTACATTTTGTACGTTTTTTCTATTACAAAACTGCATGTTACAGTTTGTTTGAAACGGATATAAAGGAAACGGACATCAGAAATTATTACAGTGCTCAGATTCGTCTTTACACCAGCTTTCATACACCATATTTAGCTCTTCTGTACTTCTTAATTCTGTGTTTTCCTGAAAATGTTAGCTTTAATTAACATAGCTCATTAATCATGTAGTGTACCATTAACGAAATTCTGTATGCATAAAAAGAATTTTCTGAACTTTAACAAATGCAAAAAAAGTTTCATTGTGCAATTTCTAGCAGGTTTGCATAAACATTATTTGTGACCAATTTTAATTTTGTGTTTACGAAATAAAAATAAAAAAAATAAACAATTGGAATGGATTATTTTCAAATTTCTGCATTTTGTATTATATGTAATAAGCACACAATAACATGGCCAGTTGTCTGCTGACCGACTTTGCAATTTTTTCCATGATGTTTCACACCTTCATCATGAAAATCATGGTGTTATACAAAACATACTAATACATAATTGCTCAAATCATGCCCAATTAGAAGGTGAGTTTATGTTGGAGTAAATCCACCCACAACGTACAAATTTCACAGTCCAATCGGATGCTAGATTTGAGAGCCTAAAAATACATTCTGGCTTCATTGAACAAATTATTTAGGGTTTTGATGGCTCTGGGAGCTTTCAATTATAAGAACATCTCTGATGGGGAATACTCTGATAGCTGTAAACCTGACCACACAACTATGAATACCAACATCATATAGGAGTCAGGAAATGATTCTAACTCTATTCATATTTCTCCCTAAATAAACACTTACAAACATCTGGTGTAGAAGTGCACCTACGAAGGGGATTAGATCTGTTAAAAGAGTCCGATGACTTCGGCGGTCACTGGGTCCAGATCTATGTCGTAGAAACAGGGGCGTGTTGGGAGGCCTGGTATAGTTGGCATCTGTATCAAAAAAAGCACGAAAATAGTGCTTGCTGGTTGGGGTGGAGGGATTATATATTAATATATTTATTAAAACTGTTGATTTTTTATAATAATTTTCGAATAACTTGTTTAGTTTATTTTTCAATTTTTGTTAAGCTGATCGATAGAGTGAAGCTTTAAACATAGATTTTATAATTTTTTTGTTAATTTAATGCCATGCCAGCATCATTAGCTATTTTTAATGCAGGATCAAAGTAAGTGAGGTGAGACATTTTAGTCATATTTATAACATTACAGCAACAGAATCTTAGAGTATTTCAACTCTGTCAACAAACAGCAGCTATATGAGGTATCCCTGAATTTCAGGATTCTCCTTCTCCAGACTTCCAAATGCCACTTTCCTACGTAAAAGTGATGCCATGTGTTATTAATGGACTTTTTAAACTCTTAACATGTGTATACTGGTCATTTACTGTTTTAAAGGAATGCTTTGGACAAAGAATGTTTTAATGGAAGTACTTCAACTGTCTTCAGGAGACATAAAGGAAGAAAGGAATGTGGGGGGAATTATTACATTATATATTAAAGTTTTAGTATACATTACAGCTAATATAATTAGAATGCATAATAACTAAGTGATATTAGAAACAAAGTTGTTTCACAATATTAACTGTAACTAAAACTGAGGATGTACATGAACGTTGTGTTGTTATTAGAAAAAGAAAGGAAATATTAGAGTTGACAAACTGGTATAGAGTAAGAGGATTAAAACATTTAAGAAAATGTTGATACTCTATATTGACTGACAGGTGCATGGGTAATTGAACAAGTATAGACTTGTTGGAATGATCATAATCATATAAGGAGTTTAATATCAGGTTAAAAACACAAATAAGAATTCTTGCTTAAGCCATTACAGTCCGTTTTCCTGAATGTATTTCTCTCCATAGTGCATGTGAAAATGACAAAGAAGAGCTCACCGTGCCAACGAGCGGGTAGAGGAAGCCAGCGCCGACGCTCGCACGAATATCGCGAATAGGCAGGACAAAGCCAGTGGGCACACCCTTCTTTTCAGCATCGTGAGAAAGAGACAGATGCGTCTTTGCCATGCAGATGGGCAAATTGCCAAAACCCTACAAAGAAAAGGGGAGGGGTGAAAACGTTTAGAATCATAACATGGGTAACATGCGTTCTATTGTACACGTGATCAAGTGCAACTATTTTACCCATCGTACGACTAATTGATCTAAATTAGAGTAGAATCATGACATGCTTCCTTAGGCATTTTTGGCCAAAGGGGCCTCCACCCTTTCTGCTCCTGTCTGTCACATGGGCATGAATAGCTTTTCTTTTGCAGAGACGTTGACAAAATGGAGATGATCAAATTAAAAACGTCTACAGATTTCAGCAATTTCTGAGACAGGATTTCTAGCGTTTACGGCTTGGGCAAGTTCAATGGACCAAACCATGTTGTGGTTGCCTGGATAGCAAGCAGGCAAAAATAATAGCAGCTAAACAAATTTTGGAATGTCATACCGCAGACATGTTTTGCTAATCCAAAGCAGCAATACAGACTAAAGATCTGACAAAGCTTTTAAATGCAGCACACTGTGTTTCGAGGGGTGTCTTGTGTTCCAGATGCTTTGAGGTTGTCTACAGCACTACTGTCTTGTGATAATCGACTGGCATTAAGTTAGCTATGAATAAAACGCATAGTCATGCATGGATACTCTTAACATTCCTGCCCAAACATAGACTTTGCAGATACAAGTTTGCTAGATTTTTTAAAAAAAAAGAAAGAAAAAAAACAATGTGACCTTTATTTCCAGACACAAGTTTCAACACAAAGCTGTTCCATGTTTTTGGCTACACTGGTGGAATATAGTTTATGTTGCTGTAAGAGTGACCTCATATCACATCTTGATAGAACACACACACACACCTTACCCACTCTCCCACACCTACACAAACATTCAAATAATACGTTAGTCAAAAACAGTATATGACACTCTATAAACAAATCTTTTAAGGACACCTGATCATGTGTTTAGTCCTCAAAACAGTTGCCATAAAATTGAGAAAATAAGAATTTTCTGTCAATTATTTCATCTTCAAAGGGTTAAAAAAAAACCCATCTTACACCTGGTACATCCCACTGAGTGTATAAATGACATTGTGCCATCATTTGGATTATGTTTATGTTTGAAGTATTCGGCAGAAGCCTATTATCCAGAGACACTTACAAAAGTGCTGTGGTGTCATGCACTTGGAGTACTCTCAATCAAAAAACCCTAGTGATGAGGTAATATAGTTTCTTTCTCGAGAAGTCTTTCTGGACCTGACTTCCAAGTGCTTGCACAAGATTCAACCCTGATAACTGACACACACAAAAATAGCGAAGTGTCTTTTCAAATGATCCCATCATACATACACTAATTTCTGTATGGTGGGATCATTTGAAAAGACACTTCGCTATTTTTGTGCGTGTCATTTATCACACACGTTGATTAACTAGAATTGTACATGTGACTACACTTTTAAAAACCAGAGCCTCTAACCCTGGTGATGAGGTTTTATAGTTTCTTTCTGGATCTGTCCTTCAAGCGCAAGCACAAGATGCAACCCTGATAAATGTCTTACTTGTTTAGTGTACAACTCCACTTTATGCTGGGCTTCTGGCAGGAGCTCGACATCGTCAGCGCCGTAAATCTTTTGTGCGATTATTCTGATCTTATCGATGATGGGCAGCTGAGGAAATGCAATCCAGAAGCATTTTATACATATAAAAGCATTCAAAAGATCAACAAAGTTATGAAGTATATACAGTACAGCCAAAGTGCTGAAATTGGAAATGATATTACCTCAGTGTCATAAAGGAAGCTGAAGTTGCTGGGTGCCTCAGAAGCTTTCTGCACGGCTTTGCCCAACTCCGTGGCTCCAGCGCCCCCATCTGCCCAGTGAGTGCAGGGCACTGCGTCAAATGCTCCTGCCTGTTTAGCCAAGTCGCAGATCAGCTTCAGTTCAGCATCAGTGTCTGTCCTGTACACAAGCATGCAGCAAAAACGATCACAAACTATCTCAGTTCCAATGTAAAGAATTACACACAGTAAGGCATTCAGTTATGGGAAAATAATCAACAAATGTGTCAATGCGGAGAGCTTTTAATCAAACATTCTTCAAAGTTAGACCATGACCACCGACTGCACAAAGCACTGAACTGGAGACTCATTCCAAGATTGTTGCATAAACATCTCAAAGAAAAAGCATCAATAGCATCAATCCTCATTGCTGTATTTATATAAATGGATACAAATTGTTATAATTCATTTGGTACTAGCCTAGATGTACTTTATGTAGTAGGTCTCCTATACAAGTCCTTGTAAAAAGTATTACTCTATTATACAACCTGCTGACCAATCAGAATTGAAAACCTATTTATGAATAAGACAAGTCTTTGACTGTAATCTAATCTCACGCACCTCTTTTTAATATAACGTACAGTCTGTGTGAGAAATTAAATTGATTATATTTATTGCCATTACATCACTTACTTGAAAGCATTGACTGCTACAACAACTGGAACACCAAAGTGCTTGGCGTTCTCGATCTGCTTCCTGAGGTTGCTGCAGCCTTTCTCCACCAGCTCCAAGTTCTAGATCACCACCATATGAATAGGTCATAGTTACATTTCTATAAATGTAAGTAAAACACTGCACAGATTTGTTAGGGATAATCCACAGCTAGGTGTGCTACATCTCTACTAATAATCCTGAGTCTGATAATAAAGCTTTGGGTTATTTCCTTTTGCCATTTTTATTATATTTCCAATTTAAATAGTAGCCAAATTTATCTTGTGCTTCAGCCCATTTTTCAAAATCACCATATAAAATCATTGATTTAGCTCAGTATGGTCATTAGTAAATACTTCTACTGGGAAATACTAGCTGTCTTACATTGTATGTGACTGTCTGGTACTATAATTACAGCACAAAACATTTAAACAGTGATTAAACTAGCTTGAATGAGTCAGTTTAACCACCTTTCAAGTAAGTATTCATACAGACCATGACATCATTTTTTGTTTATACAGAATACCAATATAAAGGACACGCTGCTAATATTATATATGCACAAGCAGATTTGTCCCAGACAGAAAAACTAATCACCTCTTCAATGTATTCCTTAGGAAGAGGCATACCAGCTGTGACCTGGAGGAAAAGAAATACATTTCAAATACTTCAATTACTATAAAATCGCAGTATCACGTTTAAATATGGGCAAAAGCGCATTCAAACAAACAATTTCAGTCACTTTTTTTTTATAATTCAACATATTCATCACCAGCTTGAATGAGTCAGTTTAACCACCTTTCAAGTAAGTATTCATACAGACCATGACATCATTTTTTGTTTATACAGAATACCAATATAAAGGACACGCTGCTAATATTATATATGCACAAGCAGATTTGTCCCAGACAGAAAAACTAATCACCTCTTCAATGTATTCCTTAGGAAGAGGCATACCAGCTGTGACCTGGAGGAAAAGAAATACATTTCAAATACTTCAATTACTATAAAATCGCAGTATCACGTTTAAATATGGGCAAAAGCGCATTCAAACAAACAATTTCAGTCACTTTTTTTTATAATTCAACATATTCATCACCAACATGTTCAGCATGTCACTTACTATTGACACAGACCCTAAATATTGAATAATTTTCAGGTTTCAACCAGTTTGTTGTTCCAAGGTCAGATTAAGCCCAAGAAAGGTCAAAAAAAAAAAAAAGGAGAAGGGAGGGTCAAGAGCTGAACACAGATTTAGGATATTACTCTGCTTCCTTGTCGTTTGTTTAAGTATGTTTGCAATTAAGTACATTAGAGATATAACACAATAGCATTATCTGTACCTGTGTCCTGTTAATGCTTGAGTACAAACTAACTAAACTGGACAGCGGATTTCCTTACCTCCTAATCGTCAACTGTCTAATATCTGCTGAGATGCTTTTCAGCTCACCACAGTTTTACATAATAATTTAAGGAGTTTAAATATTCATCCTCACGGATCAAAAATGCCATTTCAATCCTGCACAAAACTGTCCCACAATTTAGTTGTTTGTTTGTTTTTTTGGCACAATTTAAAGCCACAATCAAAGTCAAAGAGATCAAACATTTACTTAAGCTCTTGGCCTCCATCAATATGGTTTGATTTGTCAGATGATTGGCAGATTGGGAAACTTCATAAACCCAGGTGTTCCTAATAAAATGGGCATTGGGTATAGATCATTTACAGTATAAAAAAATAAAATAAAAATCAGCACATCTGGTCCTTCCCTTTTTATTATTAGCTATTAATGAGTGCTCCGACTCACCTTAGGTCCACCCCCGTGCATCTTCAGCGCTCTTACAGTGGCCACCAGCACCACCACGTGAGGCCGTAGCCCAGAGTAACGACACTTAATGTTGAAAAACTTCTCCATGCCGATGTCAGCACCGAAGCCTGCCTCAGTTACTGCCAGAAAGAAACGCCAAGCACATAGCAGATCAAAAATAAACACGAGTGGTGCAGTGATGTATATTTTAGGGATTATTATTAAAGCGATTATATTGATTGAGGACTTTATAAAGTATATGAATTGGTCAACAATTTTGTGAAATAAGAAACGATTAAGGTGCTATTAAATAACTATTAAAAAATATATTTTTTAACAGAATACAAAATATTAATGGGAATCTGTGACATTTATATACTGTAGTAGCTGAAAGGCTGCTGGTTGCAAAGGTTTTTCATTAGTATTCCTTTTTTTATACTCTGCTAAGTATAAATGAGTATAATATTATTGTGGCAGCTACATTTTTTTTAAAACTTGCCATCAGCTTGATCTCTGTACCAATGTTTTTATGGAGAAGTAGGAATCTCACACCTGTACCATTTCTCATTACTTGCTCACAGGCAGTTAAACAGTCAAAATACTCTACATACAGAAACGCCATGCTATAAAGTCTGAACAATGCTAACGCTAAATTTGCTGTAATGTTTCTCAAACACTACCATTCAAACTTTTAATCATCTTTGCAAGAGCTTTTTCAAAAGCTTGATTTGTCATACCAACAAACCCTTCAGGCCCAACAAGCTTCAGAGCAATTTTATCAGCCAGGATGGAGGAGTTCCCATGAGCGATGTTGGCGAAAGGGCCCGCGTGAACAAACACAGGGTTACCCTGACAGATAGAAAGACAAAAAGCTTCTTTTATGACAAAGAAAAGCACCCGAATGTACTGAATGTGTATTCTCAGATCTCTACTTTGCATTTAGATAAAAAAAAAAAAAAGGAAGTTCCATGCACTATTATTTTTTATAACGATTTAAAAAAGCAGTTTTATATATATAAATATATCATACCTCTAGGGTCTGCATAAGGTTGGGCTTGATGGCATCTCTCATTAGCACAGTCAATGCACCACACACTCCCTGAAAACAGATTGAGAGAAGACTGAGGGCTGGACTAATCATAAATTGATTTTAAAAGCGAGTGGAAATTTATTTGCAGGTTGTGCAGGTTCACTCAGCTATAAAGCACCAACTAGACAACTTAAACATATTACAACCTCTTTGTGCGCATACTATATTCTCCTAGTAACATCTGTGGTGAAAAGGTCAAATGTGTGCTTTCAACAAAAAGACAGAAAGTCCTTGGTTAACTTTACAGTGAGCTATTGTGCTCTTTCGTTGTATATGAATGTGTTAATGGCTGATGTCTACAGTCTGACTAGTGTTTAAATGTGAGGTGACCGAGAGCTGCTGTTAATTCAAGTTACCAATTCCACATCAATTTATATTCACCAATTTACATTCATTCAGTAGCTTCATTTGACAATTGCATTATGCTGGAATCCTGTTATTCATAGGGATAGAGCAGATTTTTTGCATAGTCAGTATCAAACAAAAGAATCCACAAGAAACCAAGGGCAGAACAAATTTAAAATGATTTGCACCACTGATGAACATGTGAAGCAAATGAAGCATATTGTGTTTATACAAAAAAAAAATGTTTTTAGGAAAATTTATTTTGCTAGATGTTCCACAGCTTACCGTATTTTCTGGACTATAAGCCGCTACTTTTTTCCCAATGCTTTGAATCCCGCGGCTTAAACAACGAAGTGGCTAATATATGGAATTTTTCTGGGTTTTTCTCGGTTTCACAAGCTTCAAGACCAAAAAACTGAACCCCAATAACATTAGACCAATGAAATTGCGGAACTGGTTCAGGTGAACCAATGAAAGTATTTATATTAAATCAGATGCGCTCCCACTGACGCACCACATCATAAATATGGATGATGTTCCTCTGACGTTTGACCTGCCGCTCACTCGGACTGTCAACAGGAAATGCAAATCATTCGTCACGCTGAAAACAACCGGGCATGAAAACACACTTCACCTGTGTTCTGAGCTGCACGGCATCCAGAGAAAAGATTCACCGATGGTAAATTTTTAAACGCACGACGATGCCAATAGAAAAACTTTCGAGAGATATAGTTGTGAAAGAAAGGAGGAAGACAGTGAACAATGACTTTCTTGGTAGGCTACTGTTTAGATACAAGCCGTTGTAACAGACACTGTCTTTCGTTAAAGCCTGTGTAAAGTTCATTAGTTTCAGTGTAGACAGTGTAGGCTTATAGACAGGTGCGGCTTATTTATGTTCAAAATAAAAATCTTTGTCAAATTCAGTGGGTGCGGCTTATATTATATTTGCAAACTCCAGCAAAAACATTTAAAGAAAATCCAGCCACAACACAAGAGATTGCTGAATGTAGATTTGACATCATTAAAAAAAAAAATCTGTATCACTGACCAGGTCTTCGGTGGTGATGGGATCGCCACTGCGACTGGTTGCCACCACCATTTTTGCCAGCCTCTGCCTCATGTCCTCCAGACTACTGGTGAGAGCCAAAACAGCCATGATCTCACTGGCCACTGTAATGTCAAATTGAGCCTAAAAAAAGCACACATTTCCAGCTCATGAGCAGGCACTTGTAATAATTACATTCCAATACTATACACAATGGTGTTTATCATATTAGTGCATTCAGAATGCTTACTGTTCTGGTATGGCCCTTTTCAGTGGGGCTCTGGCCGATGGTAATCTGACGGAGGAATCGATCATTTGTGTCCAACACTACATTTTGTAGGGAAATAACACTTTTTATCAGGAAGCAAATCAGTGCATTTCAGCATGAGTGGAAAGGAACAGGAAATGCGAATCATTGGTCATGCTGAAAACAACCGGGCATGAAAACACACACTTCACCTGTGTTCTGAGCTGCATGGCATCGGGAGAAAAGATTCACCGATGGTGATTTTTTTAACGCAAGACGATGCCAAAAGAAAAACTCTCGAGAGATATAGTTGTGAAAGGAAGGAGGAAGACAGTGAACAGTGACTTTCTTGGTGGGCTACTGTTTAGATACAAGCCGTGTAACAGACACTGTCTTTCGTTAAAGCCTGTGTAAAGTTCATTAGATTCAGTGTAGATTTATGTTCAAAAAAAAAATCTTTGTCAAATTCAGTGGGTGCGGCTTATATTTGGGTGCGCTTAATACTCCGGAAATTACAGCAACTTGTCCACAGGGTAAAACTGATTTGTCCACTCTGTTTAACTTAGAAGCAACTGAGTGCAACAAATACATGCACACCTTAAGCTATTTAAAGCTCTGCTCACACATGCAGCAGTTTAACATCTGTAATTCACCAGTCACTGTACTATAAAGGCAACAGTATTCATTCAGACTTTTAGAATTGGTTGAGGTAACTAGCATTTGACAAATCAGGTATCAGATCTTATTTTCTCTACTGTCTTGAAACCCATAGGTAGTCGGATCATGTGAACTCTACCATCTTCTATTGGCATGTGAATCAATTCCACTCTGTCTTGGTAGTCCAATCACATGCACTCTTCTGTCGTGGGCACGCTAATATCTTCACTTCCATGTAAAATCAGATCAGATGCACTTTATTATCTACATTCCCAATTGTAGATGCATAACATGCATTCTACCGCCTTCTTTTTTTTTTACTGGAAGGCTGTTCGCATGCTCGACAGTGTCTGGACTCTCATTGGTAGGCGAATCACACGAGTTCTACAGTCTTCACTCCCATAGGTTTTTTGCTGAACCAAATCGCTCCAAAGCTCCAAATCTCTGAACACTTTAGTAGTCAAAACTTTGGTCCTGCCCTCCACTGCATGGGCTTTTTAATAATAGATTAGAATTTCTGGACATAACGTACACACTGGATGTCCTCCAACATACAAACAAACTCCAGCAAAGACATTTAAAGAAAATCCAGCCACAACACAAGAGATTGTTAGGGTTAGGGTAGATTTGACATCATTAAAAAAAATAATCTGTATCACTGACCAGGTCTTCGGTGGTGATGGGATCGCCACTGCGACTGGTTGCCACCACCATTTTTGCCAGCCTCTGCCTCATGTCCTCCAGACTACTGGTGAGAGCCAAAACAGCCATGATCTCACTGGCCACTGTAATGTCAAATTGAGCCTAAAAAAAGCACACATTTCCAGCTCATGAGCAGGCACTTGTAATAATTACATTCCAATACTATACACAATGGTGTTTATCATATTAGTGCATTCAGAATGCTTACTGTTCTGGTATGGCCCTTTTCAGTGGGGCTCTGGCCGATGGTAATCTGACGGAGGAATCGATCATTTGTGTCCAACACTACATTTTGTAGGGAAATAACACTTTTTATCAGGAAGCAAATCAGTGCATTTCAGCATGAGTGGAAAGGAATCACAGCAGTCAATTCACCTCTTTGCCAGGTGATCGATTCAGGGTCAATGTCCAGCCTGGCGAAGCGAGTTATCTCCTCCTCAGTCAGTGCAGACGGATCGGTTTTCTCAATACCCAGTTTCTGCAGTAACAAAACACACACATTATTCACTGGCAAAACAATAAATGTTAAACAAATAACGCTAATGTTTTATCCAAAAAATGACACTGATCTACAGCACATTTTGGAAAAATGCATGGCAGTCTTTAAAACGTGTGATAAACAAATATTCAAACCTTCAGCCGGTTGATCTGCACAGGAGAAAACGTTCTCTGGCCTCCATTTGGTGGCACCAGGCGGTTGAAAAGTGCCTGAAGGGATCATGAGCACAAAAGAGATCTTGCAAGTTTATACATTCGCTAATGATATTTTATATCAGGGACGCACGATATGACAATTGAATTGACAGTTGAAATTGTACAACCCAGTGGTGTGCATCTACAGTAAACCCCTGTTTATCGCGGTAATTCCGTTCCAAAACTGCGATAAATCAAAAACCATGATAAACGGACACCAGCACAAAAATGTTTATTTATTTTTAATTGTTTAAGCCGTAAATCATCCTCCCACACACAGAAAACATTTGCGAGAATATAGTGAGATGAATTTTGCTCAAATTCGGAGAAATACAGTGCACTGTATCACATTTAGTGAGTACATGCACTGTACAGTGTACAGTTCTGCAGTAGCCTATGTGTAGTTTCTCTGCTTGTTTATTGGATGAAGTGTTGTACGACGTCAAAAAAGAAGCTGCGTTAAAGATTCACGTCACTGGATTCTTTACTTTCTGTGCTGTATTAACATTTTACTTCATTTTATAATTAATAATTATATTTGTATTAATAAAAAAACAATTCCATAAAAACATGGGGATATTAAAGGAAATAAATACAAACTAGATATAAAAAGTTCGCTAGTAAACTGTAATTTAATAAAAACTCGTGTCAAATATTTACCAGTGTAAAGCGTCTTAAAATGACAAAAGAAGAATCAAACCTAATTGCAATAATGCTAATAATCTTAGTCCTAAACAACATCATAGTAAACTGTAGGTTGACATCGTTTATTAGGATATTACGATGGTCATATTGCCCAGCTTTACACAACACTAATGCTTTTAAAAAGTGCCTGATGAATTCTTTACCTTATCAGACTGAGTGGCTTCATGAAACATGCGAGCATCGATAGCAGCAGCCACCAGGTTATTTGCAGCAGTGATGGCATGGATATCACCAGTGAGATGAAGATTAAACTACAACCAAATACAAACAATATACAGTAAATTAATCTGTATGCATTCAGAATTCTCAAGTCTAATTGGTCAGGGTTTTATTTATTTTTTTAATCCATAATGATGATGTAGACAAATGTAATTCGAATGTAGGGTTTAGTATTAATTTACTACCATCACGTTACTATTTCTGGAACAACTATGGCTGATTAGTCACATAACCCGAGGCTATTTATAAAGAGATTTATTATATCATATCAAATCTCAGATAAAAGTCAATAAATTGTCCACTGATGTGTCTCACAGATAATAAACTGTAAATATAAATGTTTAAAAAGATCATTTGTGTATTTTAAACATTTCAATTGACACAGAATTTTTGTGTTATAAGAAAAATTAACTTTCAGGATTTGTTTTTATTTAAGAAACAATTAAGAACAGCTTTTCATTCCACGTTTTGGAAACAACTTCTCAAATTAGCCAGATAGCGGTCAGATTACCTCTTCCATAGGAATAACCTGAGAATAGCCCCCTCCAGCTGCACCACCTAGTAAAAAAAAAAAAAAACAGGTTTACATTCATGGTCAGTGAATGTGGTCAGAGACATGCTCACCATATCATGCGAGTCGATCACCTGACTTACCTTTGATGCCGAACGTGGGGCCTTGAGATGGCTGGCGCACGCAGGCGAATACGTTGCACTTGAGGTGGGCACCGAGAGCCTGCACTAACCCTATTGTCGTGGTGCTTTTTCCCTCACCGAGTGGTGTAGGAGTGATACTTCAAAAACAAAAGGCCCGAAACATAGTCTATATAAGTCCACATTTTGACCTCTTATGCACAGCACTGGAATAGAGCTACAGTCCGAAATTTTTTATTTATACAAATACAAACGTGTCAAAATGTTCCTTTTGGACATTGAAGAAAAAAAAAAAAAAAAGACGAATGTTAGGTGAACTGTAAAAGATTTCTTACCCGGTAACAACCACGTATTTGCCATCAACCTGGGACTTCAATCGCTCAATAATTTCCAGTTGAACTTTGGCTTTGGTCTTGCCATAGAGCTCGACTTCATCCGAGAGAAGTCCGATCTCTCTGGCCAGACGGTCAATAGGCTTTGGTGTACCCGAGCGTGAGATAACAATATCACTGTGACAGAGAGCGACAGCCAGATAGTTACAGTTGGTGTAAATGGTTATCTAGACCACACAAGAATACATTTATAACTTTTTTAAGCTTGTATGTTTTTTGCCATTAGCAACTGATGCTAAAAAATAAGTGGCCGAGAGGCACAACACAGATTCGTAAAGTTTTTTTCCCCTATTATTCCCTCTGTACCAATGCATATTGCATGCGTCATGATGTTTACCCCAAACTGTTATATGACTCATTCATTTTAACGGTCACTTGAGGTATTGATATTCATCTCACCATTTAACCTTTAACCACTAGGGAGCAGAAAACATGCCAACCTTCATAAACTGCACACGCATCAGACTCCTTCCATAAATGTTAAATGAATGTTAAAAGAATGACGTATCAATGATCAGTCTTTTTTTTTTTTCACTAGAAGATTTAATGTTGTGCCAAGCAAAAAAAAAAAACATTTGCGTTAATATGATTCTGCGTTCCGAATACAAACTGCTGCTATCTGAGGCAGGCCTTTCAACAAATCAGATTTCAAAATTCGACATAAAACATAAAGAAAGAAAGAAAGAAAGAAAGAAATAATCTGACCTGGGAACAGGCCTCTGCAAGTTGAGCTTTGTGTAAGTGATGTTCCATTTGCCTGGTTCATGTGCTTGAAGGAAGCGCTTGGCACTTAGCACAGTATTCTAATGAAGGAGAAAAATAATAAAAAACACAGCTCAGAAAAAGATAACATTGTTTTTGCTATAGAATACGCAAACAGAATGCATCACAAATACCTGCATGAGCATGGCGACAGTCATGGGTCCGACCCCACCTGGGACAGGCGTGATGAAGGCTGCTTGCTCTTTAGCAGTGGCAAAGTGGACGTCACCGACGACCCGCTTTCCGCTCGGCCTGGTGCTGTCTGTTAGAAGAAAAAAAAAACCCCACATATCTTTAGAGATTAAATATTCATCAATTTTTGTAAATAAAACCGTAATTGCTCTAGTCTCTTTCCTAGCCTTGTGATTATGTGCTGACTGAGTCACATGAGGTCAGCCACAATATTGTCAGAACGGTTGCTGATAAAGCAATGCAACAATAAATACTATTTTTCCCACTACCTCATACTGAAGATTACACTTTTATGACATGATTTACAATGATAAGAACTGATATTCCTCCTATTAAGAAAGACAGCTTTGGAAACAATCAGGGACTCCTGAGAATTGTGCCACTCGAGAAGCCAAATTTGCATGTATTTAAAGAAAGCAGGAAATGGCCCTCACGGTACCAGATGGTTAGGATGCAATAAAGGACCTCATAACCACAAACAAAGGTATCAGGTCACCTGGTCGTAAGTACGGTATGTGATTTTTGAGCACTGCATTCCACATTTAGTGCCAATTTGCTCTTATAGTTAGTTATAGGTCGTAACGAAAGGCAGGTACTGATGTAGGTGAGGTGAGGAGGCCTTGGGTGCAGTCAGCATTCCAATTCATCCCAAAGGTGTTCAATAGGGATGAGATCAGAGCTCTATAGCAGACCAATCAAGATCTTTCTCTCCAAAGCATGTAAACCAGATCTTCAATGAGCTCACTTTGTGCACAGGGGCATCGCCGTGCTGGAACAGGTGTTTCCAAGTATAACTTATATTTTATTATATCTAAAGACTTCCTATATGATTGAGTGCCTTCAGCTTTGTGGTAACAGTTTGGAGAAGAACCACATACAGCAGGAAAGGTCATTTGACCCAATACTTTTGGAAATTTAGTGTATTTCTCCCTCCACACACCTGGAACATGGTTAATACCGCAGTCAATGACTACAGCACCCTTCTTTACCCACTCGCCCTTCACCATCTCTGGCTTCCCAATGCCGGTCACCAAGATGTCAGCCTTTCCCACCTGTGGGGAAAAATGGTGTATATTTTAGTAATCCATCATCTCTGCTTTTAAAACAATGCTAATTGTGGGATAGAACATATTATTGACACGATACTACACTGCCAGAGAGAGACACATCATATCGTAGTGCAGTTTTATACACATGTCATATTTGGAAGTTTACCTCAGCTGCCAGGTCAGCAGTTTTTGAGTGGCAGGTTGTCACAGTGGCATGATTCCAGAGCAGGAGGTCATGCATTGGGGCTCCCACAATCTTACTGCGGCCAATCACAACAGCCCTTTTTCCTGCCACAGATACGCCTGTGGAAAAGCTTTGCATTAACTAACTATATCAAACTCCTCTTTATAATTAAACCACTGCAAACAAGACAAAGAATTTCTTTAAACAATAAGGCAGTGACGTCTAGCCTCGTTTATCAAACCGGATTTAAGTTACTTTATTGTAAACATTCACATGAGCATTTGCCCAATAAATGTGACAGAAATTAAGATAGATTTCATTTGGGAGGGGAAAAAATACTTATTTGTTTATGACAATACTAATGAATTGTTTAAATTGCATTTGTATTTCAATGATCACAAATATTTAAGGGTAAATTTTGTCAAATCCATTGTTTTCATGGTTTCAAAAAACAAAACAAATGACAACGAATAAAATTTGCTTTTAAATTAGGACAAATTAAATAGAATTCCACAGAAGGAGGGTAGAGATGGGGTCTCTGATAGAGATGCGCTGCAGTGGATGAGCTGCATTATAAGATTTAGCATTAAGCAGACGTTCATTTACTATTTAGCGGTCATGAGCAGTCATTAATAGTAAGGGCTATTAAAATATTTTAACGTACGCGTGTGTCTATGAAGAAAATCATTGTTATGTAAAAAAAACTTTTTTTTTTTTTTCCATTTATGGAATGGCACATGAAAATGAGAAGCACATAAGAAGCCTACACACCTACCTGTCTGTTTAATAAGCTCCATACAGCCATTGGGAGTGCAGGGAATGAAACAGTCCCCAAGGTCACCTCGAGCCAGTTTCCCTGCATTAATGCTGGTCAAACTATAAAACAAAAAACCCTCTGCTAATTAATAAATACATTTTAAAAAATGTCATTAAAATAAATACAGATCTCTACACTCTGTGGACAAACATATTGGAACACATGCCTGTTCCACAAAATTGGAGGTAAACTAAATTTAGCATATTTTCTATTCACTTGAAGCAAGAGACCCAAACCTGTTCCAGCATGACAATGTCCCTGTGTACAAAGCCAGCTCAATGAAGATATGGTTTAGAGTGGAAGATAAGGAGAGGTCCGATATAGAGCTCTAACCTCAACCCTATTAAACATCTTTCGGATTAATTGGAACACTGACTACACCACAGATCACCTCATCCAACAACCTGGCTGTACTACCACCCTTGTGGAATGAGCACAAATCTCCAAAATCTAGTGGAGCATCATCCTAGAGAAGTGAAGGTTATTACAGCGAACTAGAAACTAAATGTGGAATGGGTTGTTCAAAACAGTCACAATCATTTGTCTATATGGTTTTTTTGAAAGAATGTTTTAATCCTGTTATGAGGTAGACAGAAAAGCTACAGGAAAGTCTCTTCACTTACCCATCTACATCCTTCTCTGGAGCCACAGCATTGGTGACCTTCTCAGTGTTAATGGGATGAACAGAGTCCAAAGGCAGCTGCACTATGAGCCCATGCACACTGCAATTCTCATTGACCTCCGTGATGCTCTTAAGGACCTAGGCACACATGGAATTGTTTAAAGAGAAAAGTTAACAATACTTTTATATGCATTCATTTAAAATAACTGGTTTTTAATTTATAAAAATACTAATTATGTGAAGAGGGTTGCAACCACTATTCTATAAAATCGATAATGAAATTCGTCGTCAACGAATGGCGTTATAGATTATTCGGGCTGGTCAAGTTACGCTTTAGCATGACGGCCAGATTACACGGTCACTTGAAAATGGCAGAGTTTTCAGGGTCAACCGGCAGTAAGAAAAGCACACTGATGTCACGCACGAAGACGAAACATTAAAACCGTAAGCAAAAAACTGTATAATCCTCATCGTGTGAAAATGGTGCAGTTTAATGAAGTGTTATTGTTCAAATTGTAACTTCGAGTCAGTCACTGGATCTGTTCTGTCGTGACTCGCGAGCATCAGGTGGCGCAATCAGCTCGCTCGCGCCGTAGTGATGGACTTAATTAAAACAACGCAAACAAACACTAAATATAAAACAGCAAATAACAGCAGCGGTAAATTATTACGATAATCGTATCGTTCCGTTCTCTTTTAATAGCATTTGTCTACAACAGTAATGTACCCGTGTTCAAACGTGATTTACTTGCAGCATTACTACGCTCAAATGCTAGTTTTCAATGTTTGTATATTTAATATTTGCATATATAATTGAATGATTATACACAATTAAATAAATTATATTGCAGATGCTTATATCTTCACAACTAAACAAAATACCTTCTTTTTTTAAAGCATGTCACCTGCAATCATCATTATAAACAACACAAATGTTGATTTACACAATTTACACCATGCATACTTAAATGCTTTTTCTTCTTCTTCTACAGAAAGAAACAACCCAGCATGAGTGAATTAGTTTGAAGGAGAAATGCGCTCCTCAACAAACCGCCAATATAAGCTTTAACACTCAATATCTGGCTTTTTGAGTTGAACTTTTATACATAAATACCCTGAATTAGTGTTCTATAGAGTTATAATAAGGAAAACAGCTTATTTAAATTATTAGTTTTTATCTGATTACTCAATAAACCGGTATAAATAAATAAACAAACAATAATAATCATCTGATTAATCGATTATCAAAATAATCATTAGTTACTAATAGGGAGGAGTTTTTAAGTTGCACCTTTTTGTTTCTGATTTTTTTTGTTTTATGCATAATAACCAAGATCGGACACAACATATGATTTTCTCACCTCTTCTTCAGTAGCAGTCTGTGGAAGCCTCAGGTGTTTAGCATTGATTCCGATCTAAAATTACATTTGAACGAAAAACAAACCTGAAAATGATTTTTTTTTTATTTGGTAAAAGACGAGTCTAATTTCCTAAACAGCCTGTTATCTGATTAATCGATTATCAAAATAATCATTAGTTACTAATAGGGGGGAGTTTTTAAGTTGCACCTCTTTTGTTTTCTGATTCTGTTTTATGCATAATAACCAAGATCGGACACAACATATGATTTTCTCACCTCTTCTTCAGTAGCAGTCTGTGGAAGCCTCAGGTGTTTAGCATTGATTCCGATCTAAAATTACATTTGAACGAAAAACAAACCTGAAAATGATTTTTTTTTTATTTGGTAAAAGACGAGTCTAATTTCCTAAACAGCCTGTTAAACTATCTAATAGTCAGCAAGAAAAATGTATTTATGAGAGCCCAAGTTTGTTCTTTACCTCAGCGGCTGCTTTCAGCTTCATGCTGATGTACAGGTTGGAGTCGTCTCTATTTCCGACCTGCAACATAGATATAATGTAACGATCTGTGTTTGTGAAGAGTATGGTTTGTTAAACCATACAAAATATAACCATTTCCTGCTATTTATTGCTTTTAATTATACATTTTGTAAGAAATATATCTTTCAGTATTTGGACTGAAGGCATGTCATAAAAATGCACCGGACATGTAATTATAGTCAAATTTAAGACAAATTGATCTACTACTATTTAATTACAAATAAAAATTCATGTGAAATATGAGCAATTTGTAAATGAATATAAAAAAACATTAGTGTTTACTTGAAGCAATCAACTAAAATACACTAAATAAAAGGTCAACAACATTTTTCTATGCCATAACATAAGAACACCAAACAAACAAACTTATTCTCGCTCACCTGTAACACCACCAGGCCTGGTCTAAAGTTTGGGTCTTGAACCTTCATTTCTTCCACCTCCTTTTTCAGCCTCTCTCTCACCTGACTGTGACAGGGGGGAGAGAATCAACAATTTAGTTCCGTTTAGTTTCAGTTTAGAAAAATGGGAGCTTTTTGTAAATGAGGGCTGCCATTTCTGCCATGATTGTCGTTTGTGTCTGGTTTTAAAGTAACGATTCATGATGAACAGCGTTCAAATTATTTTTCATGATTAGGATGTCATCTACAATGACCGCCGATATTTATCAACTTGGTCAAGTTTTACTTTAATACATTCCTATATTACCCACAATGCCATATGGATACCTGCTTATGTAAGAATTAGGCCTTGCTTCATGTCTACCCAAAGAGATTTGTGTAATACTTGTATCTACTCTATCTCTTATCATACAGACATCAATCACAGTAACTGTTTTAAAAAGTGCTGACCCGTGTGATCCGATCCAAAAGGCGAACTTCTGTAGCTCAAATTGCTGAAGAAGTTAATGCTATTTAAAGGCAACACAATATTAGGTGGGTGGGCATAATGTTTTGCCTGAGCGGTGTATGTCTGGGTTAAAGATCTGCGGCAAAGCTCTGGATGCTCTACTACATTGAGTTGTTCAGTAAACCTGGGGCCTTTTTATAAGACTGCAACTGAATTTTGTATGCTTAAAGCTGAGAGAGAGAGAGAGAGAGAGAGAGAGAGAGAGAGAGAGAGAGAGGGAGAGAGAGAGATGAGAAATTCTCTGTTGATTTATAGTTGTTACAGTTTAATTATGAGTGGGTTTGGCACATCTAAGATACAATTAAAGACGGTGTAAAACCAGATACTAAACAATAGCTTCAATGAGCTCAATGTAGAGCTGTGCATCCAGAAGAAACTGGGATCCCACAGAACCCAGATATTCTGAATATGTTAATTGTTGTGTCTTTTGCTGCCTTCTTGACCAGGTCACTCTTATAAAAAGAGATCTCATTGAGTCCTGGTTAAGTGAAAACTACTAACTTTACCATTGCATACGTGAAACCAGGTGTCTAGAAATTGTGCGAAGAAGAAGAGACGTTTTGATGAACATATGACTGAATCAGACAAAGTCCGGTGCTCGTGATGTATTTACGATGAATGACCAGTAATTTGTTTTCAGGAAATACTTTATCCCAACCAGACACAGTGTGGATAGAATTACTCTGATTTTATTATATAACAGGAAACAGAAGAAAAGTGAAAGACACAGAAGAATTTCTTTGCAGGCAGGAACGCATTAGGATTCAAAAATCAATCCTGTAACACACACACACACACACACACACACACACACACACACACACTAGATTATTGGACATTTTTCTATTTCTAACATAGCCTTGTATTATACAACCAATAGAACACTGGTTCTGTCTTTATCTCTCAGTGACAACAAAAAAAAAGACATGCACAAAGGTCAGTGTGCAGGCCAAATGATTACATCATGCCTCCAAATTCCAGGACTGAGCTCATCATGGTCATCAGATAGTCAATGATTTAAAAAAAAAAAAAGCAAAAAGGTGAAAGCATTAGTGGTAGAAACTGTAGAAAATATATCTGTGTAAAGCTGCTTTGAGACAGGGTTCATGGTTAAAAGGTAGATCAGTGGTAGCCATTATAATTTCTAAATCAATCATGAAGTTTTGTCCCAGAAAGATTTCAGCCTTGTGATAAATCTGAATGCTGAAAACAAGCTCCACAATCTTATCTCTTATTTCTTATCAATGCATCATCTCAGATTGATGGAAGTTATATGATATACATCAATAAAACCACTATCATACAGGAATCGACTGCATTGCAGATTTTATTAGTTGCAATGCACAACTCAAATAAAGCTTTCATTCACTTTATTTGAAATCTCATGCACACCTGCAGCATTTTACTAAAAAATCAGAGCTCATAGAAAATTAGATGTAACTCAAGACTACATCAGAGTTGCACGTGCTTCATTAAAAACAAAGCACTTCCTGGTTCCTACCCCCCCCTGTAAGTAAGTGCAGGTCTTCGAAAGGTCCATCGGCACCACGTCTACCCGAAAAAACGTGATCCCTCGAAAATAAATCACGTGCACGTCAAAAACGCTCCCTATTTACCGCTGCAGGTTTCATGTGCGTTGCGTAAAGAAAATGCATGAAAAACTCACGCTGAGACTTCTTTCCCGCTGATGATTTGGGCCGACATGGTGGATTTCTCTGCTGCAAAAGATGAAGTTGACTGCCCTGAAACTTTTCCTGAAGTTCAACAAGCTGAACGCGAACCCACGCGCTGAAAACGTGCACACGGAATTTCCGCTGATCGACCTGTGCGCAAACAGCTTTCGTGAATGGCCGTGAGTTCTGACGTAACTGGTGTAGGCGTAACTAATTGAACCAATCAGGCTGGCTTTTCTGAACAAACACATAATGTCCATGTTACAGATATACACAACTGCACTACACACAACACAACTACACACAACACTTGGGGAAAGTTAAGAAAATGAAAGCTATACCACAAATGGAAGATTTTATACATAATCAATCCTTATTAAATAAGATGTGAATTTGTCCTGTTGAAAATTAATAGTAGTGTTACTCAGTATCCACTGTATATTATCTAAAATTTGCTGTACATACAGTTGTTTCCTCAGCATAGCAATGGAAACCAACATGGTATTTAATAAATAATTGTATCCAGTTTTAGCAAATTTAAGAGCAGTGGCTGTCATGACTTATTCACTTTATTCCAGCCGCAGGTCTTTTACTCCTTTGTAAATGTAGAATTTTAATTAATCACTGAGCAGGTACCAAGAAATGAACTCCAAAATGACTAAATATAAAAGGAAAGATGAATTGATGAAGCTCATGACACTGAAGGTACGCTACAGTGTGAGTGATTCAGCTACAGCTACCACATCAGGTGTTTGAGGCATTTAGGGCTACACTTAGACTTTCAGATAAAATCTCTTTTCCAGTGAAAACACAGAAATAAACCCAGACATAATGTGTGTGTTAATGGAACCCACTAACTGCAGACTCAGCAGTGTGAGCACAGTATAATGACTATCAAAATCTGTCGTGCATCAGCCAAAATGTGAGAATAGGAGCATATAGTTTTTGGCCCCATATTGAGATTACTGGTGATGGTACATAATAGATTTTTTTTTAAAGATGGATACAATGGACAAATTGTAAATAAAATCAAAATGCAACAATTTGCAAATGTAATCAACATGTATTTACTCACATAGAAAACATTTAATGTTTAAACTGTATACAATTTAAGGAAGAAAAGAGTCATTTTTAATTAAATGACCATAACATGTCTGAAAAAAAGCTGGGTTGGGAGAAACAAAAGGCTGAAAATGAAAGTGTTACTAAGAAGAAGCAGCTGGAGGAGCATTTTCCAACTAATTAGGTTATTTAAAAACAGGTCAGTAACATGACCGGGTATTAAAAGTGTATCTTAGCAAGGAAGATACTCTTACTTTAGTCCTTTGCTCTGTTTTCTGTAATGTAGCTCTATGTTGTTTAAAGTAGCATCAGGTTTCTGGTGAAAATTTTTCTCATTTTACTGTGTGTACATTGTTCTGTGCATCAGCTATATATAATTAGAATGACATTAAAAGCTTTCTGACTTGAATCGCCTTAAGAAGAGTCTCAGCTTATCACAGGTTACTTTATTTTTTTAATAGTGATGTACAGTACAGACCAAAAGTTTGGACGCGCCTTCTCATTCTAAAAGTTTTCTTTATTTTCATGACTATAAAAATTGTAGAGTCACACTGAAGGCATCAAGGGCTATTTGACCAAGAAGGAGAGTGATGGGGGGCTGCACCAGACGACCTGGCCTCCACAGTCACCGGACCTGAACCCAATCGAGATGGTTTAGGGGTGAGCTGGACCGCAGAGTGAAGGCAAAAGGGCCAACAAGTGCCAAGCATCTCTCGGGGAACTCCTTCAAGACTGTTGGAAGACCATTTCAGGTGACTACCTCTTGAAGCTCATCAAGAGAATGCCAAGAGTGTGCAAAGCAGTAATCAAAGCAAAAGGTGGCGACTTTGAAGAACCTACAATATGATTTTTCAGTTGTTTCACACTTTTTTGTTATGTATATAATTCCATATATAATTCCACGTGTTCATTCATAGTTTTGATGCCTTCAGTGTGAATCTACAATTTTCATAGTCATGAAAATAAAGAAAACTCTTTGAATGAGAAGGTGTGTCTAAACTTTTAGTCTGTACTGTATGTGCTTCATCATTATTTTATTTTGTTGGAAAGAAACTGGGCATTTGAAGATAATGGTGGCAGATGATAAAATAATTGGAAAATAATAATTATGCAGATGGCAGAAGAAGGTACAGTATATAGAAAGTGTATTGATTGTGTTATTATGTACTTCCATGGAACTGCCTGAATAAACTCTTTGACACCACAACCCTAGATCCTAAACTTTTTGTTTTACTTATTGTATTTGCAACGACAGAACATATACATAAGAAGAGTTTAACAATTTTTGTTTTCAATACTGTGAGTCCATGGACAGTCATCTGACTGAAACTTGTACTGAAACTAAATTGCCATTCAAGAGTTGATTCTTCTTCTTGGGTTTATTGCAGCTCTATTGTAACACTGCCACCAGCTGGCCTGGCGTGTGTATTACAGGATTTGAGACTCTTGTTTTGGCAGTGTGTTGTGCTTCTGCGGTATGGAGAGGAGGTAAAATAAGAGCTAGAGATAGAAATACAGTGAGAAAGAGAGAGAAAGAGATAGAGAGGGAGGGAGGGAGAGAGAGATCCTGAAGCTGACAGCTGGTGAACGGCGGCAGAGCTGACCTGCTCGATCCCCTTTCATCAAACAAAGGTCAGTTTCCGCATTTACCATTTGTGTGTTTTTAGTTATAAAAATCAGGATCATGTTTCAGGGATGGAAGTTGGAATTGGAAGAAAGGAAGAGAAACTCGTGTTCTATTTATGTCGGCACATGACCTATTACTGACTCTCCAGCGATCAGTGCTGAACCCTCATGAAAACCAATAACGTGATATACTGTACAGAGATCGCTAAACTGGGGCATTACAGCTGTGTGTGTGTGTGTGTGTGTGTGTGTGTGTGTGTGTGTGTGTGTGAGTGAGTGAGAAGAGAGAGAGAGAAGGAGCAGGGAACACTCTGTTTCCTACATTACACAATGATTGGCTGGCGTGCTATTGTCTGCGTTTCCTTTGTTGCAGCGACAGTAAACACACACTCTCTCACACACACACGTAACCACTAAAAATGAAGACTTTTTTTATCGTGGTGGTTCTTGAGGTAGTTTGTTATACCTAAATAAATAACAATAAATAAATGAAGCCTCTGCTGAGATTGTTGTCAGTATTGTGGAAGGTCAGCTGCGTTTCCGGTGTCTCTGACCGCAGCGGTCACACTTCCGGTGTAAGGAGAGACGCTGGGAGAGGTGATAGTGTCTGGACTGAGGAACTATTCAGTCTATTTAGTCGTGTCTTCTAGGGACATCGTGCCACGTGAGGGATGGAAACGAGGAAGTTTTAGTTTTCTGAGCAGACATGTGTGGGCCAGAGATGTGCAGTCAGGAGAGGCAGTGATGAGGCAGTGATGAGGCAGTGCCTCATCTGTTATATTCCAATAAAAAATGGAGGTTACTTGTCACTTCACATCAGAGATGGCAAAAGTACACACATCCTTCACTCCATTAGAAGTACAGAACTACTGAACTACACTTTTTACTCAAGTTAAAGTAAAGAAGTTTGGGCTCTGATATGTACTGAAGTAAAAAGTAGCTTTTACTTCTACCTGTTTTAGTGTCACGCTGGTAACTAGACCTCATCATAATAAAACAACATAATTTCTAATTTTGTTACGTAATGATTGTGTCCAGAGTGAACAACCACCATATAGAACACAAGCAGAGAAAAGATGGTGATTAGAAATGTCTCTGTTCTCAGTCATGTTTACATCACTGACTCCCTCTGTCTCATCCACGTATACCCCATACTACTTCTTCAAGTCAAGTCAAGAGGCTTTTATTGTCATTTCTACTATACACAGTGGTACACAGCACACACAGTAAAAACGAGACAACATTCCTCCGGAACCCTGGTGCTACACTAAACAACAACATAGAGCGACAACACAACACAAGCTACATAAAGTGCATCGAGTGCAACCTAGTGCAGACGAAAAACAGTACAGACAGACAACAAAGGACAAGACATAAAACCCAATATAGCACTGACTAGTAAACCTACTGTATACTTTGATTATACAGTACTGTGCGTGGATAACTGTAAAATTTATACCCGGGAGAGAATATGAACAGAACGATGTAGTGCAAAAAAACCAGCAGCAGACAAGAGGTGCAAAAAACAGCATGTAAACAGTATAATACAGTGAAAGGTGCAAAAGAACAGCAGTTAAAGAGTGTAGTACTGTTAAGTATAAATAATAAATAAATAAATGGTGGTGGAATGGATTGAGATGAGTAATGTGTGTGTGTTAAGTGTTAAGTCAAGGTTGTACAGTTTAACACACATTTGACTGAGTGCGTGCGTGCATGCGTGCGTGTGTGTGTGTGTGAGTTCCGTTTCAGTTCTGTGTATTGAGAAGCCTGATGGCTTGAGGAAAGAAACTTTCTTGTTGCCTTCTGCCCTGCTTGTTGTGAGCTTCGTAAACCAGCTTACTTCTGTGATGTGTGAGAGCCAGGAAATGATTCACCAGTGGTGGATTGAAAAAGCCGTGCAATAACAAGAAACAGGTTGATGAGCTGAAAATGGCCCAATAAGAAGAACAAATATTGTTCATGTCACCAGAAAGATTAAAACTGAAGTAACGATTTTGGTTTGAAAATGTAAGAAGAAGAAAATACAGATATTTGTGTAAAAAATGTAATGAGTGAAAGTAAAATATTCAAAAAATAAATAGTGAAGTACTGATTCTCTCTCTGATCTCTTTTACTTAAGTACAAACAAAGTGTTTGTGGTTCATTACTTCCCATCTCTGCTTTACATGTCCCAACAATGTTAGGAAGCTGTGGTCAGAGATGATACAGCACACATGGAGCACAGATGGTGAAGGGCCTTGTTTAAGGACCCAAGAACCCCTGAGCCTCCGATCACTCACCCAGAACCCTAACCACTGAGCTGCTGCTTCCTTTCTCACTACATTTCTCTTCACTTTGAGACCACTCTGTGCCACTGAGGATGGTTCCACATAAACGGCCTAAAGATCTACAGTGGTGTAAAAAAAGTGTTTGCCCCCTCCCTGATTTCTTATTTTTTTGCATGTTTGTCACATTTTAATGTTGCAGATCATCTAATAAAAAAAATAGTAAAAGATGACACAAGTGAACTCAACATACAGTTATTAAATGAAGGTTTTTATTATTGAGGGAAAACTAATTTCAAATCTACATGGCCCTGTGTAAAAAAGTGTTGAAATGTGGGAAAATACTTTGGACTGACGAGACAAAAGTTGAACTTTTTGGAAGGTGTGTGTCCCATTACGTCTGGCATAAAAGTAACACTTTCAGAAAATAAATCATACCAAATTATGGTTTTGGTGGTAGTGTGATGTTCTGGGGCTGTTTTGCTGCTTCAGGACCTGAAAGACTTGCTGTGATAAACCATAAATTCAGCTGTTTACCAAAAAATCCTGAAGAAGATGAGATGAAGGAAATGACATGCTGTGGCATGACCTTAAAAAGGCGGTTCATGTATGAAAACCCTCCAATATGGCTCTGGATAAGTTCTGGATTAATTTGGATTGTAAATAACAGTGAACAGCTCTGCATTTAAGCACTGAAGAGTACATCTCAACAATGATGGAACTGTATTGAAGGACATTCGGTGCCAGATGAGGATTGTTTTGAAGCTGACTCCCCTCTGATTTGCTCCTCGTATCGTTTCAGAGAGTTCTTTCTTGCCTCAGTCACCACTAGTGCTCTCATTAGGCAATAAACTTCTAAATTTGTTATTTTTCGTTTATACATTATAAACCAGGGGTCACCAACCTTTTTAAAACTAAGAGCTACTTCTTGGGTACCTTTTAATGTGAAGGGCTACCAGTTTGATACACACAGTTTTCATTTCATGATCTGAAATAACAAATTAGCTCAATGTACCTTTTATTATATGTTATTAATAATAATGAATGATATTCATCTATGTGAAGACACCGATAATGTTAATGGTTTCTCGTAATAATTATCAACAATGATTTAACAAAGAGAAAACAGCTATTTTTTAGAAAAGGCCCGTGTGGCTAATCATGTGGTCCTTGTGGGCTACCTGGTGCACCACATTGGTGACCCCTGTTAAAAACGATACCTGTGTCTCCAGTTCCTCTTCTCTCTCTCTTTTTTTTTTTTAACCATTTCCACGTTGTGCATACACAGGGCTGAGTTTACTTACAGGTGCGCAATTTCCACCCTAAAGTTTTTTATTGACAACATTTGCATGGAAAGTGGCATATGCACATTTTTAGCCTGGTTTTGTGCGAATGCCACGTTTATAAATGAGACCCCTGGACAGGTCAACTGGAGAGAAATGAGAGAAAACAGTGATGGGGTGAGGGGAAGATTTAGACCAAAGAACACCACAGAAAGTTTGGGATTATTTTAAACTAAAACATACAGAAAATACCATATAGTGCATTTAAGCTTTTTTTAAAAACTGATTTGAAATAAATTTTTATATATTTTATTTATATATTTGTATTTGCATTTTGATGTACTTTGGCATTTAAATGCATTAAATTGGTTTAGTTTTCATAGATTGCATTTTCAGCAATAATATTTTAGTTTTTTTAAAAAGGAAACAAATGACTTCATTTTAAGAGACCCGTCTTATCTTCTCTTGTATATTAAGTATTTCTCTTTAATGAAGAAAAACTTATTATTCAATTACTCGGATAATCGATGGACTAATCGGTGGAATACTCGAGAACTAATCGATAGCTGCAGCCCTAATCTCAACTGATGTTCACCACCGATCACATTATTTAGTTTTAATAATTAACTGGGTTAGAGTTTATAACCTGTTAGATTTATCTACAGTCCCTCTAACACTCCTGATCTTGTTAACAGGAACCTAAGCAAAAAAACAAAAACAAAAAACAACACTCAGTAACCCAACAACCGGGTCAAAACCATCTTCTGGTTTATGTTTTCTGCTGTAATGATGTATATGTTGCACACACATTATTTCTGGCACAAACATTATTTCTGGCTACGCCCTTCCTTCCTCCTTTATGAATGATCAGGACATACTGTCTTTAATGTGTCCTAGTTACGGGTACGTAGAACAATGGTATATTACATATCTCGAAAGCCTGCACTATAGATTAATAATTCTGTCTGTCTCTATAAAAATAAAGGAAGGTAATATCATCACAGACTTTTTATGTATTTACCAAACAGTGTAGAACCAGCTATCTTTCATGTATTGTTCATGTATTGTCCTGGCTTCTCCACAGGAGACAGTAGCCCTGCCGCCGAGCTGTAAGATGTCAGCAGGAATGACTGAAGGTTGTTCATCGGTCGGTGTCTCATTACCACTTTCTATCCTGTCTGGCTCTCTTTTGCTCTTTCTGAGTTTGCTCCCTACTACACAGGCATCAAGTAAGTTTCTTACAGTCAAATATGTTCACGTTTTTTCAATGAAGGTGAACTGTGTGCAAATCCGACAGTGTAGCATTAATTGATTAGCTATAAGAGTTAATGCAGTCAAAGTGATTGAGCTTAAATAGAACTAAGCACCCCACCCCCCACTCTAACCACTTAACGACTAACTATTGATTAGTTCTGCCCTCAGTTTCTAATTCCTATTTCATCTGTCCTTTAACGCTTCTAAATTTGGGAATGTGTCCGCTGTTTTTTCCTTAACAGGTTGTGTGAGGCCGTTCTCCATCCAGCACGGTCAAGTGAACGTGACCGAGACAAACAGAGGCTCGTTCCCTGTGGGCACTGTGCTGAAGTACAGCTGTGATTCGGGCTATACGGTGGAGGGACCCAGCGTCATCGTGTGCACCAGAGAGGGGCTCTGGTCTTCAGGCCCACCACACTGCCTCCATAATAATTGTGAGCCTCTCTGGTGACTTGTCAGAAATTTGGAGAGTTATTCATGAGTTGTGTTTGTAAACCACGAACAACTAAATACTATACTACTTATATTCACTTGCATATAACCAGCTAAGGGACTTTCTGTAGAGTTAACCAAAGCTCGCTCTTTTTTTTTTTTTTTCTTTTTTTCAAATGTCATGCGCACATGGGTTTAACCCGGGTCAGTTGAGGATTCAGTGTCCATGTTGCAACTATCTAGGCAGTTCTGCTTGGATTGGTAGTCTTAGCTGATCGGACAAAAATGACCAGTGGGTGACGAATTTCCACATAAGACAAACAGAAGTCTGCAACTCAGAATGCTGTAGTGTAGTAGTTTGCATTAAGTCATAAAATATAAACACCCATTTTGCACTATGCTCACTTACTTGTAATGTATGTCTTTCTAGTTCCACCCTTGTATTCTAAAAATTTGTTTGTACCCCCCCAGACTGTTTCCCCCCACTCGAGCCGAAGAACGGGGGTTACACCTGCCACCCATCCCCATGTCATCGTCTGACTCATGGCACAGTGGTGGAGTATTTCTGTGATGAGGGATACACACTCAAAGGAAATTACAAATACCTCACCTGCCAAAAGGGAGAATGGAACGGTCCTATGGAGATCAGCTGCGTGCTTAGTCAAGGTCAGTATAGCAATATTAGGAATTAGATTTAAAGCATTAACACACATGTAATAGCCTCATGTCATTCTTTTGCATTCTTGGATGTGCTTTATTTCATATTAGTATTTTTTTAAACCAAGCAAGTAGATTTAAACCTTGGCTTAGAATCAAGTCTCCAAGTTTCTTATACTAAACAGTTCACAAATGCTGCGGGCCAAAAAAAGAACATGTCAAAATCAACAATCTAGATGCAGATATATTTACAAGTAAAACCACTGACTCAGCAGTTGAAGTTATACAACCCAATTTTTGGTGTATGAGTGTGTATCTATTTACAGTAATCCCCCGTTTATTGTGGTTGTTATGTTTCAAAACCGCCCGGGATAAACGGACACCACCCCAAAAATGTGTATATATGCGGCTAAGCAGTGGATTCTGGTCCCTGAGGCTGCTGGAGACAAGGGTGGACTGATAAACTGGGTTTTGTCTATGAGAGAGACTGCTAAGCAATGGTCTAGATCTATATTCAGGAGATACGGGACCCACTCACAGAGAATGACCTGTTACAGATGTTTGCAGGAAGGAGTTTTAAGAATTGGCCACTCTGGTTCAGCTTGAAGTAAGAATGGTGGGCCCTGACTCCATCTGTTTGGTTTAACAAGTTCTACCAAACTGCAGCCCTTAGTGAGATCGTCGGCTGGGTTTCTGGTTAAAATCTGGTTGATTCAGCAGGTAAAATAAGAAGTGAACATCATATTTTTCCCTAATATATTTCTTAAAGTGCTATTGACATGAAATTTTCACCAGATGTTTGTCAGAGCCCATGCAGTCCATTTCACATGAATACACATGACTTGAGTATGGACATCTGTGCTTGATTTCTTTGCATTTGTAGATTGCATGGGTTCTTATCTGGTGAAAATCTCATGTCAATAGCACCTTTAGAAATACAATACTTATTTTACCCAGTGTATATGTATTTTATTTAGATATGTGTGTATTTAATATTGTAAAAAACAAGAGAGGCCTCTTTATGGGATATGTTTTCCCATATTGATAACTTACCAGCCGAACTGCCATTTTACATTTACATGGCATTTGGCAGATGCCCTTATCCAGAGCGACTTACACCTGAGCAGGGGAGGGTTGAGGGCCTTGCTCAAGGGCCCAGCAGTGGCAGCTTGGTGGTGGTGAGATTTGAATTTGTGACCTTCGAACCCAAAGTCCAATGCCTTAACCAGTGAGATAACACTGGCCTGAGGAGAAGTCTGGCTCCGTCTGGCTGACCTGCCAGCACATTAGTTTTTATGGCAAGCATTCAAAGTTTGTGTGTGTGTGTGTGTGTGTGTGTGTGTGTGTGTGTGTGTGTGTGTGTGTGTGTGTGTGTGTGTTTTTTTGCTTGATGTAATGCAACTCCGAACCTCAGTGACCCCGCTTTGCACAGCACCTGCTATGACAGTGTTTGCTACAGAAATGCATGGATTTTTGTTGGTGACCTCACCAGATGACAGATAAATGCTAACCAAATGCTAAATGCACATACACTGAAACAACCATCAATGCATCTGTTAATTTGTTGCAATCATTAGAACAGCCTTTCTGTGTTTATCCCTCTGTAAATGGTGGGACACCAGGACCAGGATATAGGAGTTTTTCAGTTTTCAAAAGGAACTCATTTGGTTTAATCTTAGGCAAGTATGCCATACTTTCAGACCTCCTGGCAGATATCTGAGGTCTCCTCTCTGTGGGCAGGAATAAAAAAAAAAAAACAATTAACATCACTAGAGTCCCAAAGAGCTTGAAGGCAATTGGTTGGGACTGGAAATAGAGCGGTCACTAATGCTGCATTGTCGAATATTTGTGTACTTGTAAGTTTGTTTCAGGTCTAATCTTTATCCTAATATTTTCTGTTCATTACTGTCTGTACAGGTTGTGTGCGGCCGTTCTCCATCCAGCACGGGCAAGTAAATGTGACTGAGACAAACAGAGGTTCGTTCCCAGTGGGCACTGTGCTGCAGTACAGCTGTGATTCAGGCTACACTGTAGACGGACCCAGTATAGTCGTTTGTACCAGAGAGGGGCTCTGGTCCTCGGGACCACCACGTTGCCTCCACAATAACTGTGAGCTGAAGAGTCCTGGTTACGTGCTATAGAATAAACTGATGCCATACATAAATATATGATTATTCACCTAAAAACAAACTGATGATATCTTTTCTATTAAGCTGCTGTGAACTTAAAACATTTGAACAAATAATAAGTATTCAGACTTTTTAAAATTCCGTGCGTTTCAGTATGCAGTCCTCCATTAGAGCCACAGAACGGGGGTTACACCTGCCATCCTTCAACCTGTCATCGTCTCACCGATGGCACAGTGGTGGAGTATTTCTGTGAAGAAGGCTACACGCTGAAGGGAGATTACAAGTATATTACCTGTCAAAACGGAGACTGGAACAGTCCCATGCAAATTAGCTGTGTGTTCAATCCAGGTGAATTCTCCCCCAAACATCTGCTGAACCAATTCAAAGTTGGTCCCTGCTGCTTTTTTCCACTTCTTTTGTCATCTGTAATTAATGATTTGGCTTGGGTGAGGTATAGAAAACAGCTGTCAAAGCCAGATAGTAATGGAGAACAACACGGTTTCACTGGGGGATGTCTGATCACTTCAGCCAGTTTGTTTTTGTAATTAAAAAAATCTTAATATAAATTCTGCTCTTTGCAGAAACGCATGCAGCTCCTTCGCTGGGAATGAACACGCTGTCCATTGTAGCCACCACAGCCAGCTCTGTTGCACTCGTCCTTCTCTTAATGGTGGTGTGCGTTTTATTGCAGCCTAAACTAAAGGCTTTTCATCATGGACGGTGAGCTCCTTTTTACTTTCATGTTTTGTAATCCCCAATGTACTACGGTCTAAAACACAATCTATGAAGAGTTTTCTTGGAGTAAAACAGCAGTTTCTGGATCAAGTGGTTTTAAGATGTTCCTAGTTGCCCCAAAGCTGGTTGTGTTTTACTCCAAGTAACATTTTTGGTCATATGTTTACTCTGTTATACCATTTTAAGGATAGCTTTGGTGTTGAGCCATTTACATTCAGCTTAAAATACTTTTCAATCCTCCAAACATGCAAGTAATAAAATAAAACTGTGAAACATGGGCTCAGATTAACCCCTTAATAAATTGCATTTTATGAATGGTTTTAAAAATGTAGGTAATGGAAGCTACTTTATTTATTTATTTTTAAGAATGTTTGTTAATTAATTAATGTTTCCCCAAAATCTTTTGTAAGTACGGTACTTTGTACTCGGATCCTGCTTGCATGGATTTCTAATATGCAATTGACGTACAATGAGGCCATTTATTTCGCAAAAAAAAGTTAAGCTCATGTCAAACTCAAGCCCTTCGGCTCCATCATATGCGGGTCCTGAGGTAATATCAGATTTCTGTTATAACTGGCAAAGTTTGAGACTGTGGGCACTACACAGGTTCTATGCTTTATCCCTGAAACGCCGCATCGCCACCTACAGGCTGCTTTTTTAGTAGTTTGTTTTTGTAAAAAGCAACTTTTTTAAAGATCGTCTCACTGATGCAAACCTCCAATCTCTTATTTTTGCACCATATTACTTATCGTGTCTGTTTTGCTAATAAAATGTTGTGTTTGGCACTCTACTTAGAGAGCGTATTTAATTTTGGCCCTCTTTACGATTGAGAATGACACCACTGCTGTAGTCAGTATTCCACAGCATGACTTGAAACATACATGAAACATGATTATGATGTTGCACCAGCCGGGCAAACTGTGAAGTCCACCAGGGGGAGCTATTTATCCAAATTCAAATCTTTGTTAATCTCAGTGATTGCCTAGTTTATTCATCTTATTTATCATCCATTCACTGCACTATAAAGGCCACACAACAGCATTACTGTATTATCAGTAAAGTACCAAATACATATTAGTCAAAATATCTTAACATCATGATGATGGCTTAAATTTCATAGGTTAATAATTTAATAATTTACTACATTTTACAACAACTTTGTGCAATATCATTCCTCCTTTTTTATTTATTTATTGATTTTTAACCTTGACATTAGGGTATTATTATAACTTGCTGGAAACCAACCGACTATTTTAGTCACTTATCCAGAGTCTGGAATGTGAATTGATTTTTTTTTTTACTATTTACTCATTCTGCTTGTGTCCAGACTTGGGTTGGTTGATGGAGTCAGTAAAGAAGTAGTGAACTCTTTCTTTAAATATCAGTAAATTAAGGCTTTACATGCAAAACTGGCGTGTATGCAACATTTAAAGCCACGGCAAAAAGTGCAAACCTTTCAACTCTTCTTGCTCTTATTACCATTTGCAAATGTTAAAAAGAATACATATTCTAAGATGAAATAATTACTTTGAGGTGTTTTATTGAATTTTATTTAAATCTGCAAAACACAAGTGCTTATTTGCACTCTCCTGTGCTGCAGGCGTGAGCAGGGAGACTCCGGGCAGCCGGTGACCATCATGGTGGAGGGCGTGCAGGTGACCTTGCCATCTTACGAGGAGGCCGTGTCTGGAGCTGGAGGTGCGGTTTTGCCTCGACTCCTCCCTCAAACACAACTTGAATCTATGGAGCAGGTGTTAACTCAGACATCAACAACGCACACTCAGCACACAGAGATCTCAGTGGTGCATCAGCCATCTTCCTCATCCCCTTTCTCCTCCTCTTGGAGTTTGGATGGGGCGCAGGGAGCGACAGCAGCGTCCTCAGCGTTTCAGTGCCAGAATCCAGACTCCAGTCAGCAAAACAGTTTACTTTCTCTACATGACTCCGAACAGAATCTAGCTGATGGTACGCACTCGCTTTGTTTTTCTCTTCTTTTTTTTTTCCGGTTTAAAAAATAGTGGAACATGTAGGACGTTTACACTCCAGTTTCTCAGTGAGATGGCAAAAATTGGTGGTTGAATGTTGTTGAAAATGATTGAAAGATGGTAAAGTCACAACAAGGTCAAGTGTCTGAAATAGTTTTTAAAAATGATTTTGAGGAGGCGATCGATAAAAGTATGAGATAAATGCAACTCAGGATTTCAGCATACCACTCCAGATGTTTATTTCCTACTGCGTTTAAGATATTAAGAAGTAACAACCCTTTTCCGTTTCTCTTTCCATTAGACATTCCCTTATTAAAGGAATCCTGAGAGTTTCTGTCTCCGCCTCTCTTGTTGAGGCCACAAATACTGCAGCCGCACACACGCCTGACTGCTGCGATCTGACTTTGAGCTGCATCTCTGCGACACAAAGCCCATCTCAGGTGATACTGTACTAGACCGACCTGATGCTCAGCGCTGAGCCACCAGTTCTGTCCGGTCAAGAACTTGCAAATTATTTACACATGTATAAAACACACTCTGTTCTGTTTCCCTTCTCTCTCTCTCTCTCTCTCTCTCTCTCTATCTCTCTCTATCTCTCTATCTCAAAACAAAAACAAAAATTCCTGCTTTCGATTCCTGTGTCCTTGGACATGTAGCAAAGACACGAACACTGTACAGAGCGTAACATTTTATGAAAGACCTTTTAAAGGATTCAGAAAATATTTTGATAGTAAACACATTACTGTATTCTTAAGTAGAGAATCCCCCCTTCCCTTCCCAACACACAGACATGCACACACCCCACACAATGTTCTTAAAATGTGAAAGAATTGTGATCCTTCACATTTATGGAAGCACCAAGGGGTTGGTTTAACTGCATTATTTGGCCATTTACAGTACAGACCTTCTCATTCATCTCACTATGAAAATTGTAGATTTACACTGAAGGCATCAAAACTATGAATGAACACATGTGGAATTATATATGGAATTATATACATAACAAAAAAGTGTGAAACAACTGAAAAATGTCATATTCTTGGTTCTTCAAAGTAGCCACCTTTTGCTTTGATTACTGCTTTGCACACTCTTGGCATTCTCTTGATGAGCTTCAAGAGGTAGTCACCTGAAATGGTCTTCCAACAGTCTTGAAGGAGTTCCCCGAGAGATGCTTGGCACTTGTTGGCCCTTTTGCCTTCACTCTGCGGTCCAGCTCACCCCTAAACCATCTCGATTGGGTTCAGGTCCGGTGACTGTGGAGGCCAGGTCATCTGGTGCAGCACCCCATCACTCTCCTTCTTGGTCAAATAGCCCTTGATGCCTTCAGTGTGACTCTACAATTTTCATAGTCATGATAAAAAAGAAAACTCTTTGAATGAGAAGGTGTGTCCAAACTTTTGCTCTGTACTGTATATGTATATGTGTGGCATCACACCCATGGCTACTAAGTGATATGTGGAAATAATTTGAGTGTGTAAACCCTTTTACAGTATAACAAGGGCTATTCCTCCCCTCATAGTGAGCTGGTTTTATTCTCCATTTATTTGTCACTGCCAAGAATTATTTAAAATATCTTGTTGTCTAGCATGCTTTCATTTAAAAAAGAAGCTTAAGGTTGAGTAATATGGCATGTGACTTAGTGTTTTAGAAGCTTAAGAGTAGGACTAAGGTGAATGGTGACGTATGGAATAAAAAAACCTAAAAAAAACACGGATGCTCTAAATGCAGAAACACATTCGTAGGCCCTTCAACTGTATCTATCGGTTAGCTGTACACGCAGCAGGGCTCCGTCTCATAGAGTTTGGCCAAATGTTGCACTTTCTCATTGCATCTTGAGCGAATGTGCTTGCTTTGAGAATATCATAGGCATTTTTTAATTTTTTTTGTTTGTATGTTAATGGACACTGATGTGCATTTAGTACATTTTAAAAATATATACATTTTCCAATATGAAGTGCTATTGATTAGCAGTGTAAAATGGATTTTTAATTATACTAAGTCCTTAAGCCTTTGCTTTAATTATGAGAACCCTGTTATTGTTGCAGGAGCAAACTTTGTAATTTAATGTAAATTGATCTATTTAATACCAAACAAGTTATGTCCTGTACTGTATAACCTCTGTTTTTGATTTCTGAAACAGAATGAAGTTATTTACCAGGCATAGGAATTTTATGCATTTAATTTATCTCTATATTGTAAATAATTGTTTCTGATTAAATATCATTTCACCTATAAAAAAAGTGCTTTGTTGTGTGTGTGTGTGTGTGTGTGTGTGTGTGTGTGTGTGTGCAGTATATAGACTGTACATTTACACAGTTGTGGTCAAAATTATTGAAACACACATTTGTCACAAAAACAAAAAAAAAACATTCTTGCATTTTAATTATTTTATAAATTCATTACAGGTCTTCTGGAAATATGACAGAATCTGCAGGGTGAACATTTAAATAGAAATTATAAATTAATTCATTATTTGGCTTCCTGAAAGGTCTTTCTTCAGCACATTTCACATGTTCTCAATTTAGAAGTCTGGATCATTCTAAAACCTTAATTCTAGCCTTATTTTAACTATTTGTTTACCACTTCCATTGTGATTTTAAGGGTTACTGTCCAGTTTGAACAACCAGCTGCTTATGGCTGTTTCTGGCTAATGGTTTTAGGTTTCCCTTATAAATTTGGAATGTTCCTTCTTTATCTTTCTAAAACATGGGAGATTTTTAATAATTTGGATTGTGGTCAAAATTATTGGAGCACACGTTTGTCACCAAAAAAAAACAAAAAAACATTCTTGCATTTTAATTATTTTATAAATTCATTACAGGTCTTCTGGAAATATGACAGAATCTGCAGGGTGAACATTTAAATAGAAATTATAAATTAATTCATTATTTGGCTTCCTGAAAGGTCTTTCTTCAGCACATTTCACATGTTCTCAATTTAGAAGTCTGGATCATTCTAAAACCTTAATTCTAGCCTTATTTTAACTATTTGTTTACCACTTCCATTGTGATTTTAAGGGTTACTGTCCAGTTTGAACAACCAGCTGCTTATGGCTGTTTCTGGCTAATGGTTTTAGGTTTCCCTTATAAATTTGGAATGTTCCTTCTTTATCTTTCTAAAACATGGGAGATTTTTAATAATTTGGATCAAGACTTAATTTATATGTTAATGAATTATTTATATTCTGTAATCTGTGTAACATTGACAAACCAAATTGATAGCTAGATGACTGGTTCAGAACAATGGTGGATATTATCAACCAAAAATAGTCCAAAGAAAGACATCTGGAGGCATGTTCATTGGTGTCCAAGGTTCATTGCTACTCATAGGAATTGCAAATGTGCTGAAAAATTTGGAATCACGCTTTTATTTGAGTCACATGGGTGGCTGGGTGCATGTGCGCTGTTGCCTTTGGGAAGAAAAAGATGGACTGTGAGGAAAAATGAAGCCATTGGAGGTTTTGTGATGCTCTGGGCAGTGTTTTGCTGGGATATTTTAGGTCTTGGCATTAATTTGGATGTTACTTTAAAATAAACCATCTACTTAAACATCGTTGCAGGCCGATAACATTACTTAATGTCAACAAACGCTCTCTAAAGCTCTACCAAAATTGAGGAATGGTTTAAGGAATATGGCAACGTTCAAGGTGTTGACTTGGCCTCCAAATTCCTTGTGAGTAAACACACAATCTGATTGAACATCTGTGGGGCAAAGTAGTCTGTTCTATAGAATCCACACATCACAACCTAAAGAACGTATGGAATTTGTTACTAACATCTTGTTGCCAGTACCATAGCAATCACCCCTTTAGAAATCTTCAGTGTGGAGTCCTTGAAAGCAAAATTCAGGCTTACACAGTATTAGGGAGGAGGTTTTAATCTTACAGCTGATATAAATAGGATATATAAAAACAAGAAACTTTCTATAAATGTACAAGACTTTAACAAAATGTGCAAATTAGTTGGAATTATTTTATACATGCAGAATGAGTGTTTGCTCAAAAAATTTTTAATACTGATTTAAATATAACAAAAATCTATAAATGCCCTACGTTTGGAGTGAATGTGAACGGAGAGCAACAAGCTCGACATTCGCACTAATATAAAGATTCACAGACAATCATCCTGTCACTCGTCATATGGCTGTTCAAAGATCTGCACTATATCCCTTGTATTGTACTGTAGTCCATATGAAGACTTCTTAAGAAACTTTCCCCACCTCCACTCCATTCTCCACTGCCATGTATTCAGCTTTCTTTACAGGATCGTCTACAAACACACCACAATAATATCATATAAACATAATATAAAAGTTCAATGTAAATAAGATATATAAAGACACATTCAGTCTACTATTTGCTCAAATAGATTTCTATCAGCTTCATTCATTCAATGCCCATAGACTTGTGGAAGTTCTCAAAGCTGAGTTGTGGTGGAAATCCATATAGATATGTTTCACTCGATTCCTTCCTAATGAAAGTGTAAATTATTAGTCATTTTAATCAAACAAATTAGTAACAAGAATGACTTCTTGTTGTCAGTGAGAAATAATGAAAGTAGTAACATGAACTTGTGACAATCCACAACATACTTTATTCGTAATAATGGTATGTTACTTATTATCCATTCTGCCAGTTCATTCGAAATAAATGAAATAAATGTGTAAATGAACCATATAAACTACCGAAAACCAAAATGGCAAAATAGGAAGCTTTGAATGGTCTTAACTACACTGAACAAAATTATAAACGCAACACTTTTGTCTTTGCCCTTATTTTTTATAAACTGGACTCAATGATCTAAGACTTTTTCTATGTACACAAAAGACCTATTTCTCTGAAATATTATAAATCTGTGTAAATCTGTTTTAGTGAGCACTTCTCCTTTACCGAGATAATCCATCCACCTCAGAGGTGTGGCATATCAAGATGTTGATTAGACAGCATGATTAGTGCAGTTTTATCACACATACAATGCAAAGTTTAAGGGGAGCATGCGATCAGCATGCTGACTGCAGGAATGTCCACCAGAGCTGTTGCCCTTGAATTGAATCTTCATTTACCATACCATAACCAGTCTCCTAATGCGTTTCATAGAATTTGGCAGTTCATCCAACCATCACAACCGCAGACCACGTGTAATCACACCAGCCTAGGACCTCCACATCCAGCATCTTCACCTCCAAGATTGTCTGAGACCAGCCATAACCAAAGAATTGTATAACCAAAGAATTTCTGCTCAAACTGTCAGAAACTCAGGGAAGCTCATCTGCATGTCCTCGTGGGGGTCTCGACCTGACTCCAGTTTGTCATTGTAACCGATTTGAGTGGGCAAATGTTCACATTTGATGGCATCTGGCACAGAGGTGTTCTCTTCACAGATTAATCCCTGTTTTTACAGGGCAAAAATGCATGAGGCAAATGGTGGTCACACCAGATACTGACTGGTTTTCGGAGCCCCCAATACAGTAAAACTGCACATTTTAGAGTGGACTTTTATTGTGGCCAGCCTAAAGCACACCTGTGCAATAATTATGCTGTCTAATCAGCTTCTTGTTGCACCCCTGTGGGGGGGATGGATTATCTCGGCAAAGGAGAAGTGCTCACTAACACAGATTTACACAGATTTATGAACAGTATTTGAGAGAAATAGACCTTTTGTGTACATCTTTGAGTTCAGCTCATAAAAAATGGAGGCAAAAACAAAAGTGTTGCGCTAATAATTTTGTTTAGTTTTAGCTTTTTGGTTTGACTTTCCTACAGTTTTATAACAAAACAAAATGAATCATTGTTCTATTATGCTGATAAAAGAAATGAGGTGTACTAAGAGTTCATGGACTGTATTTTACACAACGCTTGAGAACCCCCGATCTTGGCGAAGTACATTTACATGTAACAGACTGACAAGATAGCTTACCTTCAGTTGAGGGTTTAAACCGTTCGTACATTCGGAAAACAAAGATGAGGAACAGCGCTTCAGCACCCTGAAATACAATGTAAATCAGCGGAAAGAGAAACAGGGGTCCAATGACCTCTGGAGGAAAAGCCACTTTTAAAATTGCAGAGCACAGCTGGATGTTTTGACAGCCGGTCTCCATAGCGATTGTCCTTCTGCACCTGTGGCGAAAGCAGAAAAACAGGGCTGAAGTGTTTGGAATAAAGTTTACCAAACTGACCACATGCCAATCTTTTTTAATTCACAAAGACCATGTAAGACTTTTATTTGTGAAGTGTAGCTCCATAGCTATCGATTCAAATCAATAATCTCACTTTATATCTACTAAGATGTAGTGCTGTCTGCAGTTGCATAGCACGATAACGCCTAGTAATGATGGAATAAGGCACATTAGGATGCATGTGCTCTTTTTTACAGTCCTCCTGTCTCATGATACAGTTTTATTAAACTTTATTGAATGTATTACATTTGGCCCAACTTTTATTCTTCTCATAGGCATTGATAGAAGTGCGGAACATACAGTACCTAGGAGATAACACTGCGTACTGTTCACCAAGTGACAACAGTTCTTTATATTTATTGGGTCATTATTTGATGTAAGGCAGTAGTTGGGTTAAATTAAGTGTTGAATTTTGATTGTTTTATTGCTTTGTCTTTTTTGCAGTCTTCTGCTTCACCTGTGTTCGGGATCCTGTGCCCACTGTAGTCTCAGGTTCCTGTTCCTGGCTAATATAAGTGGTCTTAAGGTTTATTCTGGGATGCTTTCCTGCTTTCTACATCCATAGAACTGCAACTTAGAACTCGATATATTGTAGAGACTTTGAGTGTTTTCTAGGTATCCGTTTTAATGTCTGTGGGTTCCTTATAGTGTTCTTCGAATACTGGTTTATGACGAGGCTATTGTGTAAGATTTGATGCTACTTGGTGCATTACGTCATGTTTTTCACATGAAGAATTTCTTAATGCTTCAATCCTTTAAAGACATGTTTGGTACTCACGGGCCATTCTGCTTGAAGATGACGGACATGGTGTAGCCTAGCAGGTAGCCTATGAAAGGCATGAGAACCGCCACAGCCATGATTTGAGGAGAGAGCACAATCCACACTGTTGCTCCTAAAGAGATGCCACACATCACTCCAACTGCTACAGTGGCTATTAGCAAGATACTGAGACCTACCTGTTGGAAAGAAATACAATTGTGGTTCATAGCAGTCTTCAGAATTATTAGCATCAATCCAGTACATAAATATTAGCACAGATTTGAGCCTATATCAATAATTTGTCTAAAAATGATTACTTAAAGAAATCTCTAGTAACGATATTTTGAGGTTGTAGCCTGCACGTGCTTTACTTAATACAGGTGAGGCCTAGTATACAACCTTTACCAGCTTTTAGATGGAGATCGTTTCTGAATTACTGCTACAATTGCTATGAATTGTAAAAAGATTGTAGTAAGGTATTTAGGAATGCTTAAACATTTATTGCAGTATACCTTCGTTATGATTTGAGAATAACGTGGTGCCCAGTGGTTGATGGCGATTCCTACAGCACAGGGTACTAAGGTCATGATGAGAGCAATGAAGATCCCAGTGAAGGGAACTGCATGCTCCAGACCAGAGAACCCTTGACTGTACAGATACAGTAGAAGGGGCATTGCACCCAATGCCAAAACTGTGGAGCATGTGGTCATCACAATACTGTAGAAGAGAGTTTTCTGTTTTTATTAAGATAATTTTTTACAGGCTTCAACAACAGCATTTTGCAAATGAGCAAGTTGAAAAAAAAAGTAAACTTTTGCTCTCTGGAATGGGTAAAAGATTTATTTTTTACAATTTACAATACAGTGGATGGCTCATGTCACTTGTCTACATATTTATATATTAATGCAGAATGATTTTCAACCAAATGCATAAAAGCTAATTATATGTTTGGTGTAATTGAAGTACCTTCTGAGGTAAATGTATTTATTTTTGGCAAAGGCAGGCCAAAATGCTGTTTAATTTGCTATTTAACTGTTTCATGCCTTTGCCTTTAGTTTATTAGTTTTACACTATTAGTGAACTCAAACAAGGGGCATCCATTTGGTATCTGAGTTCTGTGTGCTAAGGAAACCTCAAAACCACAGCTGAATGTAGGCACAGTAAAAATTACCTCAAGTTCATGTCTCCTTTTAGAGCTAATGCAAAAATGTTGGAGAGATTTCCTCCTGGACAGCATCCACAGATAAGCACTGTAATGGCCTCAATAGCCCTAAGATGTAAAAGTTTGGCCAGACAGAAGGCAGTCAAAGGCATTATTCCAAACTGGGCCACCACCGCTATGCCCACGCCACTTGGCCTGATAATGTGGCGCTTGATTTTTTCTATCTCCATGGTGCAGCCTAGGGAAACCATAGTGATAAAGAGGATGATGATAGTGATCCCGTTAATGGCCTTGTCGATGACCGGAGAGAAGGGTGACTGGAAATCTCCAATGGTGCCATTTCCTGATGTGCCATTTTCCCAGTGCTCCATTGTACCAAGCAATAAAGTTGATTCTGTTCTCACTGCTGAAGATTAAAAAAAAAGAATAGTTAACTTAGAATAGTTATTTAATTGTATAAAATCTGACAGCTCTATCTATCTATATATTTTATATTATACTTTATATTATTGATATATTATTGTCTTGTTAATGTAGTCACGATCCAAATGTTAAATCATTTCATAATATCATATTTTGAAACATTTAGTAAGATCTTGCCCTCTTGGTTTTTTATTAAAAATATTTTTTATATTTTCAGGAATTTTGTAATTCACGCTGTATATAGTAATGGTTATTGGTGATAACGATAATTTATATAATGTTATCTAAATGCTGATCTCTGACCCTAAAACAACAATTGTGACTCAGATTAAGATTAAAATGATGACTGATAGAAGAAATTGTGTAAAAATATATACATTTGACTTCTTTCTCTTAAATACACCAAATAAAATGTGTACTGTTATATTAAAACGTATGTATTAAATGGTGATCACATTGATAATAGAAGAAAATTTCAACGTACCTGAAAGATTTTTTGTTTTAAAAATGTTAAATCCGAGCAGCAGAAATCATTACTATGATCCTTAATGGGGTATCCCCTGCTTTCAGAAGTATTTCTGTATATAAGACAATTCTTAATCAGTTTCAATCTGCAAAATCTGTATTTTTTCCAAACAAAATTTCTGCTATCTGCTATCAATGAACTGGTTAAGACAATGTTTTGTTATAATTCTGCACCATCACAGCATCATGGTGGAATTAATATCATTATCAGGCTATGAACATTGTTGTCTGGATAATTGGATGTTGTTCATGTATAGTGGTGTATTCTTGTTGTATGCTTCTTGAGAAACAAAAACGAGAAATTTATGTTTTTGATGTGACTTGGACCTCCTGGCCCAAACTTAAGACTCTCAAAGGATAAATCCCTCTCAAAGGGGCCGTCTCCAATAGGCAATCTCCATGCTGGAAGGAATGCGAGCCGAACAACAATAAAATAAAATAAAACAACAATCATGCTGCTTATATGGAGAGGTAACAACATCCGTTTCACACGATCTGCCTTAAAGATTACCACACACACACACACACACAAAGACTAAGAGTGCTTTAATCTGTTTACTGTGCTACACAGGTTGCAGGTTATTTTTCAGTTTCACTTTCAAAATTTTTGAAAAGAGTTAAAAAGAAAGATTTTGTGACTAAAAATACAGTCTGGCTCCCTTTGTGTGAAAAAGCACAGCCGTAGTAAACCAAGTGCTTCTAAGATTAAACAAAAAAAGTGCAGATTGAATACTAAGCAGGTTCAATTTCGTCTGGAAATCTTTCATGAAAGGCAAAAATCCAAACAAATAAAGTTGTGCACTTTTAGAACTTTGTAGTCATTTATTTACAATGTAACAAATACATTTTATGCATTGGATGTGCCAGAAAAATTTTTTTTCTAATGAATGAGAGGCAAAATAATAATAATTAATATTAATAATAATAATATTTAATTATGCACATTACAAACACAGTAAAGTGATTCTCTTACCCCAATTGAGCGAGTGCATGAAGCCAATCTATACATTTGGTGCACCTCACAAATCTCTCAAAGTCACTCGCTCTTTTACTCCCTTTCTCTTTTTTTCTGTCGCACCCATTCAAGACACCCCCATTCTCTCCTGTTCAAAGCCTATGCAGTAAACTCTGTAATCACATGGTGTTCTGTAATCACTGTGCCGTCCCCCTAGCATGGTTCAAGTGGATTTTTAAATGGATCTTCTTTTCTTTTCTTTTTTTTACTCCTTTTCCTTTTTTGTTTTATGAAATATTTTAATAAGTAAAATTTTAGAAAGTTACTGTTTGTTCTATGCAATTTCTTTTAATATAACAATATAACATGACAGGGTTTCACATGATTAAGTCACATGCTCTTAACAAATAGTATGGTCATTCAGAAAGTCATCAATTAAATTTTGAGTATTGAATCACTTTTATATACTGGACTTTAAACACAAAAATGAATGTAAAAAGTGTATTTTCTCATGTCACATGGTATCTACAGGGATATGACTTGATGCTAAAATACACAAATAAAGCCTCAGATTGCTAATTTTGTGGTAAATATGAATTGTCCGCAAATGTGCTCAACAAAGGGCTCTTTTATATGCAACCAGCAACGTGATAAAGTTTGTATCATGGCAATTCTCCCAATATGTCAGTATGTGTGGTTCTGTAGTCACACTCATTGATATGCACGAAAAAGGTCTGGGAAAATAGCCAAGCTCGGTCCTCTGCCAACTTTACTTCGTGTCTAGGAGGTCATTATCACTGATGATATTCTCTTGATGCTTCCAGGAGAAAAAAATAAATAAATAAATTATGCAACACTAAATAAATTCTCAATATTCATTTATTCTCAATATTCAATATTCTCAATACTGTTGCATACCAAGATTCCAGGAGTTTCTGAACTACTGAAACTGTCCTGTCAGCAACAATGCTACAGAGATCACAGTTTTTATTAGAATTATTTATGCATTGATGCCACATGATATTGTTTATATTATTACAAACAGTACAGGTGTTCCTAACGAAGTGGACAGTGAGTGTAGTGTTATTTGTGTTCACACACTGACCAAATATTTAGTTTCATTGTAGTTAAGAATCACCGCCGAGTGCTTCAGTCAGGGTTCATTGATCTCCCATCTCCAACCTTCACCCCGCTTTGTGTTGTGCATATCGAACACAGGGCAAGGACTTCGAGCTGCTGGTGAACATCTAACTTACACCTCTTTACTACATGATTATGGTCCAGAAGGTCCAAGCTGAGTCTGAACATCTTATCTTACACAAATGTATCATAAGCAAGTTTATCTATTGCTTATCCTTGAGTATGTTCGTTCTTACACATTTTTTTCCTCTGTATCTCTCATTGATTATTAATTTTTAATCTCTTTGTGCTTATCTCCTTGTTCTTTTACTTCAACAAGCAGCTGTGTACCTACGCAATACATTTACATGTCCTGTACATTCTTGGGTGTGTTTAACATCTCTGTCATTTTGCCAAATTACTTTTCAAAAACATTTCTTAAAAAAAAGAACCTAAGTAGAAAAACCCAAAACATCAAGTCGACCCTGGCAAATCATCAAGTCGTCCCTGACAGGAAGATACTATATCACAATAATTGTGACAAAGGTGTTGTACTAAGTGTTTCGCAAAACCTCAATTATCTAAGAGTGGACACCTTCTCAAACTGATCAACCCCCGATTACTCAAAGTGCTTACTCATGCTAATGTCCTGAGTGTGTGTGTGTGTGTGTGTGTGTGTGTGTGTGTGCGTGTGTGTCTGTTGTTTTGTCTTTTTTTCTGTTGTTATTTTTGTTTTTGTTTGTTCTTGTGTTGCCTATATTATTTGTTTTCTGTTGCCTCTGTTGTTGTTTTTTTGTTCTTTCTGTTGGTATTTGTTTTTGTTTTAGTTTCTTGCTTTTGTTGCCAGTTGTGTCGGTTGTTTGTTTTCATGTTGTATCTGTTGTTTATTTTCTGTTCTTTTGCTGGTTGGTTGTTTCAGCTGTTTTTTTTTTTTATGTTTCTCATTGTTTGTTCTTTGTTGTTTTTTATTACTGGTTGTTTGTTTTGTGTTTTTGTTGTTTGTGTCATTTATGTTGTTTTTAGTGATTGCTTCTCTGTTGTTTGTTTGAGGCTTTTTATTAATTTGTTGTTTGTTTTGTGTTTTTTTTTTTATTGCATGTTTCCCATTTTTGTTTGTTTTGTGTTGTCTTACTTTGTGTCAGTGGGGTGTGGTCATGAGGCCATTTGTGAATGGAGGGCAGAGTGGGTCTAGTGCCACCGTCCAGCATCCAGCCAGCAGGCTGAGGACCATTTGGTGAAATATGTGTAAGGGACAAACAAGAACATCTTATTCATTCTTTATCACCACATTATCTGTTTAAAACTGCTATAAGACAATGTTCATTGTTAAAAGCGCTATACAATGAAGTATAATAAATATGAAGTCTCCCTTCACCTCCTCTTTTGTTAACCCCTGTGTCTGTGTTCTGTCCCTCACAGGTGGGTGATATTGGCATCACAGGAACAGAAGGTTAGACTGGGCCGGCCTCATGGTACTACATGGAGCCTGGGCATTTCCTTTACCAATGCCCTGTGATAGAGTGGGTATCCAAAGAGGGCACATACCATGCTCAGACCTCAATCCATCAAAGCCCAGTTCAATGTGAGGCTTTGGGTGCTGCACATGTGGGGGAAGTCAACATCAGCTTCACATCAGGACGACATGAATGGGGAGGAGAGCTGCACTCGTGCTTCCTCTGCACTTGTGCTGCCTCTGGGCAATCTCTGGCATGCCTTTAACCCCGCAAAAGCAACTGATGGTCAATGAATACAGCTAGATGTTGAGCTATCCTACACATATGTTTCTATTATTAAACACCAGTATGTTCTAGACCTACACAACTTCACACAATGAGTCACATAACACAAGAGAATTTACATCAGGCCCAAGAAAACAGGGTCACTGAAAAGTGAAATTTAATTGACTGTGGCAAGTTCAATCTGTCACTTGCCCTCCATTCTTCCTGCCTAAACCAGAAAACTAATTGTATTCTCTTTGTTTGTTTTCTGTAGTTTGTTTCTGGTGTATTTTCATAATGTGTTTTGGTTTGTATTTTTGATTCGTTCTTTAAACAACTTGTATTTTAATAAGTGTATCTATGTGTGTCCATGTGTGTCTGGATGTATTTGTGTGTGTGTGCGAGTGCGTGTGCGTGTGTGTGTGTATGTGTGTGTGTGTGTGTGTGTGTGTGTGCCTGTGTTTGTGTTTGTGTGAATCTGTGTGGGTATGAGTGTATTTGCTTGTGTCTGTGTCTAGCTGTGTGTGTCTGAGTGTGTTTGAGTGTATATGTGATTTTGTGTGTCCATGTGTGGCAGTGGATCACCAGGTATCTGAGGTGCCAGGCACCATCCAATAAAGCAAGTTGAGCAGCATGTAATACAAAGCGACATACCTGCACTGAAGAAGACCACAAAGGTGAACAATTCCTGATTTTATGCTTTGACACCCACCTGTGAGACAAGAAAGCATAAATAAGATGGCAGCGAACAAAACAATTCCAATAGGTATTAATGCTGATGAGACGGCAACAACAACTGCAAATGTGCAACAAGCATCCACCATCTCCAGCCCTGACCTTCTGTACAGATTGACCATCCTGAGAAAGAGAAAATACACAGACAATGAAGATTTTCTACTAAAATAAAATACTGTTTATATTCTAAATACAGACATACACACACACACACACACACACTTTGTCAACTTGCAATCAAGGAGACATGTAGTGTGAGGAATCAACCACATAAGCCAAATTCATTACTTATTCATCACATACTGTAAAAATATTAGTACAGTCACTGACAAGAAAAATATACATACTGTATACATATTAGTACAGTTTCTGACATCTAACACCAACTGATTATAACTAACTATAAACTTTTGCTGTGTGTGTGTGTGTGTGTGTGTGTGTGTGTGTGTGTGTGTGTGTGTGTGTGTGCAAGAGAGAGCTCTGAACCTTCTAGGAACCAGCATGTTTATAGTGGCATTAAACTGCACACAAGTGGATTCAAATAAAAAAAATTATAATAAAAATGTGACTTCTAATGGCAACAATTGTAACTAATTTTATTGGTTTTACAGTGATGATGTGATTACTTATGGAAACTTTTTAACATGTAAAAAAATAGATGATTGCAGGGTTACACACTTTAACATGATGGACTTTTTTGTGTTGATTCATGACAAGGACTAGAAGATGTATGACTGGATAGGCAAAGCATTTTTCCTTTAACCTGTTTAATTTTGTAAATTTTTATTTAAAAAAAGTTAAAGTAAAAAGCATGAAGATTATCATTGTGTTTTAAAAACTCAGTTTCCTTACGGATTCATCAATGATGGAGGCAGCAATTCGCTTAACTTGAACTTGTATATAAGCAAAAAATACATGATTTTTATTGTTACATTGATACTTTTGTGTTTCATTCACTTATTGCCCGTTTTAACTGTTTTCAATGAATTTATGCTTATGAATCAAAAATTTATATTTTAGCAATAACTACAATTTATATTAATTTAACTATAAACATTTTTTTTATAAAAAAGTCATATTTTAGTCAAAACCATATTTTAGGTTTTTGTTTTTTTGTTCACTCATTGCCCTTTTAAACAGTAATTCATGAAATTATGCTAATTTATATTCATAATAATATTTTCCTAAAAAATATAATATTACTTTTTTTTTAAGTCATATTTTTGTCAAAACATGATTTGTCATGTCACCTTTTCGTTTTTCATTCACTTATTGCACATTTTAATAGTATTCATGAAATTATGCAAACAAATATAAAAAGATTTATATTTTCATTATAACTTTCCTATTTTCTTTTAAAAAACATCACTTTTTTTTCAACTTGATTTGCCATGCTACTTTTTTGTTTTTAATTCACTTATTTCCCTTTTTAATGGTTATGAATGATAATATGCTAATGAATATAACATTTATTTTCATAATTATCATATTTTTTATGAAAAAAAATCATATTTTTTTCAAAGCAGGATTTTTTAAAAATTCATCAGACACATGTTGGAGGAGATTGGCTGGAAATAATAATTGACACATTTAGAAACTGTAGCTATTGCTTTTTTGCTGTTTTCAAGGTTTTTCTTTTAAAAATTCATTAGTTTTAGTTTAGACATACCAAGCATTATAATAATTATTGTGTTTTTCTGGATCATAAGAAGTAACTGTCTTTGTGGTGCGCAAGGGCAGACTGTGCTGGGTCCAGTGAATTCAGCGTGGCTGGGTTATTTGTCCTTCTATAAAGATCTGAATGACTGAAATCAGAAGTATAATGTAATATAGCATGCTGTAGCACGCAGTGTTCCAGGCAACTCTGTGGAAAAGACAGTTTTTCATCATACAGTTTTGATCAGCTGCTTCCAGTCAGCTGACTTCAGAACCACAGTTGATAAAGACTCAGGCCTAAGACAATATTTTTGGCTTGTGCTAATGGAATGTTAAACCAATTTTACAAATATCACAAATGCCATGTTTTGTGCTGACAAAGCAATATATATTCACTTGGTTTTTTTTTTTGTTTGTTTTTGTTTTATAAGAACACCAGTATACTTGCTTGAATTGAGAGGTTAAGATGTTCTGCTAATGCTGACAACAACAGATGGCAGAAAAGTGTGCTTTTATTTCAGATACAGCTAATTTGGGATTTCCACAGACCACATTCACACAACATAGTTTAAACAGGGTGGTGCAAAATACAAAACCTTTAGGTAATTAACTGTTTTTTTTTTGTTTTGTTTTTGTTTGTTTTTTGTGGAAACAACATATTGTTGAGAGAGAAAAATAATCGAATTGTTTTGAGCTGTAACTAATATAATCACTCTTTACAAACAAGCAAACAAGGGTGGACAAAAAGCACGGACAAAACATCAAGCCTTGAGGTATATGGACTACAACAGAACAAGACCGCACTGGGTTCTACCTCTGTTAGCCACAGGCTTACCCAATCTGGGCACATTTGTCCAGGCTTCAGCTGTCCATTTTCATTGAAAATGTATCTATGACAGCCTAAAATTCTTGTTCTTGTCTGGTTTCATGAACATTACTATGATGTTTCGCTGCCTTCTCGGTCATCAGATCTGAAATCAATACTTTGAAACATCTGGAGAAATTGTGTGATCCATAGCATGTTTTGAGAGCGATTGGAGGACCTACCCAGTATTAGTGTAGGGTCCCTACTTTAGTTCCCAGTGAGTGTATATTGTAGTTTATGCATAATCTTATGAATTGCAGCAACATTCTGGTCTACACTAGCCTTTTATAATTCACTGATGTATGAAGATATAAGTAGAGGTGGCTTTCTGTGCACTGTTAGTGCATGTACTAGTTAGCTACTAAACCACAAAACCCTATCGCAATCCTTGCTGCATTTCTATACAGGCTCTGTCAGAATTAATATTATGATTTGCTAATTGAATATCAATCTTAGAGGTTTATGAATGACCATCAATAATTACATGCTACAGAAAGAGACCTTGTGGAAATAGTCTTCAGGGCTTCTGGACTCAGGAGCATGGAGCTCCTGTTAGAATGCGATTCGATTCGAGAGCTTTCTTCTTGTTTTGGAATACAGTAGAACAATAGAACAGACTTCAATGAAAAAGACACGTCTTTAAAAATCGAATTCCAACCTGGTAAACTCTGTCCTCTAGTGTGGAGACAGTTTGTATATGGAAGATGGTACCATGCTAATAGCAGTCAATTGAAACAACTTCCTTTTCTCAAAACCTACATTAAGTATTTCTATTAATTAGCTACATTATAGATTTTAATTATCCTACTCTTTTATTATTGCTGTATTTTGATTTATTTACTTACTAACTATCTCTTAGGTCTCCTAAAGATTTTCAAATTAAATTATTTACTTTAAGGTTACTAACATGAACACTTTCTATAATACTAACAATAACAAAATAAATACATTATTTATTCATATATATATATATATATATATATATAATTAATGGTGAAATATTTTAAGATTACATCATTGCCTTTTAGATTATTTACAAATCATGCTTGACCACAAATCAAAAAGTCATGCCATAGCAATTCTAGTCCCTTCACCTTCTTCTTCTTCTTCTTTCGGCTGCTCCCATTAGGCGGCGCCACAGCAGATCATCCGTCTCCATACCACCCTGTCCTCTACATCTGCCTCTTTCACACCAACTACCTGCATGTCTTCCCTCACCACATCCATCTTCCAACCCCATAAAAACCTATTGTTTAAACGGACAAGGAGATTTCCCAGCATGAACTTGTTTAAAGGATTTCCAGAGATCCTGTGTGGAGAAATGATTTTAGAAAATTCTTGCCATGTATTCTCCAACTTCATGAGAAGACTCAGATCAATGATCAAGGAAGGTGACACACTTAAAGCAAAAAAGGAAAGTAACACAAACAAGTACTGACTAAATAGATACCAATAATAGTTACACATAAATGTAACAATAGTGCCAAACCTATATATTTAACAAAACGGTGTTGTGTTTGCAATTGTTTCATATTCATGAGAGCAAAGTATTTCTCTGATAATTTTTTTTTTTATGAAAGAGTAAAGGGTTAAGCAGTAATGACCTTATTTCCTAGCCTTCTTTTCATTGTCATTGAAAAATTCACTTGCTGTGATAATCAACAGTAACATGCTGCATAGTTGCATGGGCCATTTTAGTGTTACACATGCCATGCTCTCCAGCATTACTGGCACAGATTATACAAAATTAGTAAAAAAGTCATTCTGTACATCATCAATTTTCTACTCAAACATCAGTGAAATATATATTTTTATATAGCAACATTTTAATCAATAATATTTCATTTATTAATTTAAAATATGTGCAAAAATGATTGACAAAATATAATAATATCTTAATTAACTGCCGTTCCCAATATGTTCTATTCTCTTAGTGTATAAATATGAGATAACACAAGATATAAAAAAACATTCAATAACATAAGCCTTGTTACCATTTTAAAATTAAAGACATTTCAAATGTCTAAAACTAAAGGGTGAGCAGGCTTTATTTTCTGAGGATGCTCAGGTGCATTCATGTTTGAAAGAAGATGCTGGAGATCTTCTTCCTGTCTGTGGTAGCTGGTAGACAGTGGAGTTTTCTTAGCAGCAGTATGCTGGGGAGGCAACATCAGAGCTGGAGATGCAAAAAAAAAAGCTCAACAAGCTAATCAAGATGATGTCTTGGGTTGTTCATTGGACAACCATTCTGGAAAATAAACAGCATACCCTCCATGAACCATTACTGAAACAGCGAAGGAAAGCAGAGGACTCCTTCAAAATAGTGACACTGACTTACAGACACACACTGTATCTGTTTATTCTTTAGATATTGTACATCTTTTTATGTATTTATTAGTTATTTTTCATTTGTAATCTAACAAATTTTACTCTCTGAGTTGCTGTAATACAATCATTTATTATATATTTGGGAAAAAGTTATCTGTCTGTCTGTTTAACTATATCACTATATGAGAGACTGGTGAAGATGATTTATCAACTGATCAGCCTCCGGTTGAGAGCGACATCTAGTGACAAAACCTGGGACTGTACAGTACAGTATGAAGCTGGTTAACATGAAATACATTAGGAAAGTAATTTGTAATATATAATATGTTGACTAATGACTCACTTTGTTCAGAAAAACAGTAATGAGTGTATTGTTAAGTATAATGCAGCAACAAGTAGTGTGTGTTTTCAGTTATCATGGAGAAATCTGCATCCAAAGCATGAAGATGACTGACATTGCGCAGCTCCCTTTTGTAGGGCTATGATGCTTAAAAGACTGAAGTATTAAGTCAAAAGTTTTGACATGCCTTGATTTTTATTGTTTCCAACATTATATATTAATAGTGAAGATACTATTAATACTGAAGATAATTTGAATGCGGATACTGCAGACTTGCACTTCAGACTCCTTTCCACAGATTGAAGATACTGAACTTTTATTATACTGCTGGACCTTATAGTGTACAATTCAAGAATAAATATAGTAAGAATTAAAACTAGGCAAGGACAAAGGAGAAAGCAATCCAAGAGGGGATTAAAATACCATTTCAGCAGAGTATAATTTGATTGTGGGAAATGAAGGGCAGGAGATCTTATGAGAGGGTCTGAAGCGTAGTTGAAGGGATTGGATACAGAGGGCAGGTGGTGGGATTGCAAGACTGGATGACTTGCAGTATCTCATCTTCTGTTAAGGTTGAGAAGCTTGACAACGAAGGAGTAGGGGATTCCTGGATATGTTGTATAGTCATTGTTGGGGATTAAGTAAAGGGAGATTTCCTTAATCTTCTCATCATAGAAGGAGGCAAAGTCATACAGCTCCTCATCTGCCTTTTTGTTTACTTTCGCCACATCCCTCTTTACTTGCCGTTGCATCTCCTTGACTCCTGCCTACTTTTCTCATCTCTCTGCCGATCCCAATTCTGTTTCGCCAACCTCTTTCTCCTTATGCTTTCCTGCACTTTATCATTTCACCACCACGTCTATTTGTCCTTCTTTCTCTTTCCAGAGGTCACACCAAGTACCTTTCTAACTGTCTCCCTTATCACTTTTGCAGTAGTTGCCCAATCATCTAGCACCTCTTCACCACCACCAAACCCGTGTCCTCTTCCATGAATCTCACACTACAGTCTTTCTCCTTCAGTTTCCACCATCTTATGCTTCTTTTAGTCCTCACTCTTCTCATCTTCTTCACCTCCAAAATCATCCTACAGACCACCATCCGATGCTGTCTAGCTACGCAACCCAATTGTGGAGCATAAGCTCTAATGAAATTTATTATCACCCCTTCAACCTCCAGCTTCACGTTCATCACCCTATCAGAAACTCTCTTCACCTCCACTACACTCTTACTGTACTCTTCCTTTGGGATCACCCCTACACCATTTCTCTTTTCATCCACTTCGGGGTAGAACAGTTTAAACCCACCTCCAATGTTCTTGGCCTTACTCCCATTCCACTTGGTCTCCTGAACACACATGTCTACCTTTCTCTGCTTTATCAGCCACCTCTATTCCTTTACCAGTCTTAGTACAACATTTAAATTACCAACCCCAACCTCCACTCTCCTACTCTTCTTCTTTCTCTGCTGTCTTTGTAGACATCCTAATCCTCTCCTTCTCCTCCTTTGGACAATGGTAGCCCAATTTTCACTGGTACCAGTATGGAATTTAGGTTTGTGATCTGCATGTTTGATCTGGCCTGTTTTACGCTGGATGCCCTTCCTACCGCAACCCTCCCCATTTATCCGGGCTTGGGACCAGCACTTAGAGTGCACTGGCTTGTGCAGCTCTAATGGTTGGGTTGGTAACTGGGAGACAGTAATAATTCTACTGTACAGTATAACTGGGGTGTGTGTAGGGACCCCACCGCCATCAACAAACCTTAGTAAACATGTGATAGTGGGTGGACAACAGGATCTAAATATCCCAGTTTACCGAAACACATTATATCCACGATTCCACCAGATTTGCCACTTTACCTAAAAAAACCTATACTACTGCCAAAAGGCATGACTAAATCAATAGGTTTTCATTCCTAGAGTTGAACATGAGAGTGTGTCTGAGTCTTAAACATAATAAAAGTATTATTTAAAAAAGACTTAATCAGTTCCGATAGTGGAACCTGGTCACGATTATTTGCTTATAATTATAAAATGATGATCAACAAATGTTGGGAAACAACAGGTAACTTAATAGCAGTAATGGGCAGTGCAATTTTACACCTAGGCCTTCAGTGGTGTCTTGCCTGAATCAGTCTAACTCTTAATACCATAATTATGACACCATTTCTATAGAAACAGTTAATATTATAAAGAATCGCAGTATAACAGAGCAGTGCATCACAGACAGATATATTATGCAGAGAGAATGAATGTCATTATTGTTTTTGCTGTTTTAAACTGTTTCGGCTGACCTTTCCTTACAATATCCAGCTTTTCCTGGAAAGTCCTTTTTGAAAATGTTTTTGTATGTCTGCGATCATATCAAATCAAATTTCTCCTTCTCATTTAGTCATTGTGGATTAAACAAGCTATTTAATATATTTAATTTCAAACTTGTACAGTTTGTTACAGATGTGGTTTGCAAGCTCTGACTAGTGCGCTCTCTGAAATCACAGGATGTGAAAATACTGACATTATTGTACACCTGCTTAAAGGTGTAGTCCATGATTCTGATTGTTGATTCTGATTCTGAGTGCTTAAACCAGCAGAGAAGGCCTTGCTTGACCTTACAGCCCAGCTAGGGATGTAGGTAAAGGATCAATAATTTCTATACAGTCAGACCCTTACAACATTTCAGAGATACGATGGTCATCTCGGACGGAAATATTTTTTTTTATAATAATTTTTTATTTAGTTAATTTGTACTTTGTAGTTAATTAAATGTGTTTACAGTGCATCTTTATGTCTGCGTTCTTTATGTATGCATCTAATAGTAGTCACTGTTCTCGATTTACGACCTGATGGACTTACTTTCGGTCCCTATCTACGTCGTAAGTTGGGGTCTACCTGTACTGTCATTGTATCTAAAGGATCGATTTTTAAATGGAACTATCGATCCAATCTGTTTTTTAAACAAGTGAGTTTAGAATAACAATAATATGCCATATAGTATATACATATTTATTAAACTTAAATAGGAATGTTAGTGAGAACTACTGTATATCTTCTTCCACTGAACCACTGCTTCTCATGACAGCGTTCAGTCAAAGCATACTCACCGCAGAAGATGCAAGTGCATGGCTGGATTTTGACCGGGTTATTTCACTCCACTTAACATTGATTAAGTTTCATGTGACATTTGTCAAAAAAACAATAGGCCACTGTGGCAATTTCACAAATACGACAAAGTATCTTAAATTAAAACACCCTATAGAGCAAGACAGAGTACGGCTGACGCAAGCACAGGAGACAACACTGACACGGCCCTTGGCTTGAGGCAACGCTTTATAGCAAAATCGTTTGTGAGAGACCTTCAGAGATATTATCCAGGTACAAAGTGGTGATCAGGTTATTTGAATACAAAAAGTCGAGTTACATTTATTTATAGGAATACTTTATACCATACAGATTGTTTCAAATATGATACTTCAGTATTTCACAGGGAGCAGAATATTACACGTATACGAGTCAAAATATTTGGACATTTTGTTTAGGACAAAAATAATTTTATTATTTAATAAAACAGTGTATACATATTTCATAGAGGTATCGGTATCTGTATTGATATCGACGATACTTGTTTTGAAAGCACAGTGAAACCTCGATACTCGTGAAAAGTTTGGAGTAACATTATAAAAGAGTTTGTACTAAATTACATAAAAACATTTTTTTTCACTATTTTATTATTATATAATTCATTTAAAGTAGTAAATAATACATTTATGACAAGTAATTCGTCATTTTTGTTGAGTTTACAGTAAAGTACATGTACAATTCCCCTTGAAAAGGGAACCATTAAAAACCTCGCGATTTTTTTTTACTCGCGAGGGGTCATAAAAACATAACCCCCGCGATTATCGAGGTTGCACTGTACATGGTATCGGATGGAAGATAAAATAAATCGTATCGCCCATCCCTAGGCCCAGCTAGTGAGCCTCGCTTCCTTTAAGAACCTTCATGCCCGGCATGCCTCGCGCCACCGCGCATGCGCGCACTTCGAGTCAGTCACGTGTACACGTCTGCTCGAGTGGCTGTAGTCTCGCCGTGGAGCTGTGCTGTGTGCAGTCTGCTCGGAATCGGGAGTGGGGTTTCAGTCCGGATCAGAGAATGAGTGATAACGATGACATCGAAGTTGACAGTGATGTATGTCACACTGCTCCTCTCTTGATTCGAGCTCGGGCGTGTGTTTGTGGAAGTGTTGTGAATGTGTAATGGATCGGACGCGTGCTTCAGTGCTTTATTTCCCAGTAGCTAGCTAGCCTACAGAGAGAGCTTACTGAGTTAGCCAGAAAGCTAGCGCTGCTTGTTTTTTTATTGATTTCCTCATCCACTTCGAGTGTGTGACCGATCATGTGAAATGATTTAGATTCAGATTCGTGTCTCTTCGTTTCCAGTTAATTCGGTTTTCTTTCGGTTTGTTTTTTTTCCAGGAAGAGTCGTCGAGATTTCTCCCAGTGGTATGTAGCTGCTTTGCTAACTCATGAGCTCTTGTTGTTGTTGCTGCTGCTGCTGCTGCTGCTGATGTCGTCTTCATGTGGCCTTCAGGTCCATTATCATCTTGATCTTCATTAACCTCAAGCATTACTTTGGAAAAACATTTACACATTTCATCATTATGCATGGTCATATGACTGCCTGATTGGCCAATGAGCCAACTGCTAAACAACAATTATATTATAAAGATCTTAATACAGGAAAACCAAATGCACAGGCATGTCTGATAAATCCAGATCGGATGCTCTTGTATAGTACATAAGCTGTTTACAAACAGTATCCTGTGTCAGAGTATATTTCTCTCTATATTGTACCTCTGACATCAAGATAAGTGTTTCAAAAGCGTCTTATGAACTTAGTGTTATAGACACCAATACAACAGAATAAAAAAGAATTGGGGAGTATATTTTTAATAAAAAGTTTTATTTTTGATGATTTAACTTGTATTAGTCTTCTATTTAGGGTTCATCCAATCAAATCCTTTCTAGTATATCTAAGTCCCGCCCCCTTTTCCAAGGGTGGGTCGTGCTAACATGGTATTAAACTTGTAAATCTTCTGTTTGAGGATAAAACTCATCCATTTATCCTTTTAGAGGAGTGTGGAGGAAGTTTTCCGTTACACGATTTACAATTTTCAGTGTTTCGCTATGGGGAAAGAGTGATTTCAGGAACGCCTTTTATACATTTGTATACGTTGTTGGAATGCGAGAGCAAGGGGTGTCATTTTATCAGCCGTTCTGGTGATCACTGTTAGTCGTTGAACCTCGTCTCAGACGTGAGCAGTTACCATTTCAAAAAGCACAACGTCTCAGAAAACCTTATTAAACCTCATTAGATGTGGACGAAGTTGTTCACAGTCGAAAAAAAGCTCTTCCTAAACACCTTGCTGTTTCATCTTTATTGATTTCGCTAAATTACCATTGTGTAATGATATCGTTTTGAGGGGGTGTAACGTGTTTTCGGACGCTGTTGTTTGTTGTGTAAATCAGTCAAGCGCTCTTATACAATGTCAGTTCCTGATTCTGAGGGAAATAAAACATTGGTAATCGAACTGCTGACACACCTAACACGAGTTTATCACAGTGTCACGGGCAGCTATCGTTTTTTCTTCGATCCAAAACGTGTTTGAGGGGAAAAAACCCTACAACACAGACACTTTTCACACGACGTAAATGTAAAATAAACAGGCTACAGAACGTTCTAGTCTTAATGATTAACAATCGGCGATTTTTCATCCGGCCACACCTCTCTCTCGCACTGGACGACTCGCGTTTCCCATCCCTTCAGCTGAGAGGGTTTGAACTGACAGGAAGTTTTAATAACCGCACAAATGAAACAGCTTGTTCAGATGTGGTAAGCAAAAAAAATGACACCGCACGGGGCAGAAGCTTGAGTCAGATAGGCTTATGTCAATCAAGAACAGGAATTTAAGCCTACAGTCGATATGACCGAAAAATTCAATTCTATTCTGTTTAATTCTATTCAGTTTAATTTAGCATGAGGGTGAGTTTGTAGAAAAGGGGAAAGTGTAAAGTTTTCATCCGCTGCTTTGCATCTGGTGCTTGGATTTTTTTTCTTTCAGCGTGTGTTACTGTCTCCTGTCATCAGAATTGAATTTTATTTTAAATCGTTTTGTGCCATAAAGATTTTTAAAGGGGTGAAAATAGAATTTTGCAGTTTGTGAGGAACCGTATCACTCCATCACCTCAGCAGTAAACCTCTTGATGACTTTTACTCATAAATTAAAAAAAGATCAAATCACAGTGCTTGGGCGCTTTTCCTTGTTAGCAGAATTATAGTACGCTATTGTAATGATACTTATTTCGTGTCTGCATAAGAACCCTGCCTGTTTTATTTCACTGCAGGCAGACAAGCGAGCACACCACAACGCACTGGAGCGCAAACGGAGGGACCACATCAAAGACAGCTTTCACAGTTTACGTGACTCTGTGCCTTCTTTACAAGGAGAGAAGGTTGGAGGACATTTTTTTTAATTCTGACTTTTAATTGTGTTAAATATTTGGTGCATATAAATATAAGGTGTTTGTTTTTCTTTACCACTGTTTAGTTCTGAGTGAAATGGTGGTCTGGGACGATACAAATAAAATATATTTATTTTAATGATACATGTTTTAGAAAACATGGATATTTTGAAATCAATACTCAACACTCCAATTAAACCAAATCTGTTCAGAATCTACCAGAATGGCACTTTATATGGCTTCTTGGTACATTATCCCCATTCCTCTCTCTTTTTTTTTTTCTTTCTTTTTTTTGACGAAAACCTTTCAAATCCATCAAATTCTCCTGCCCATAACCTTCAGTTTGATTCCAGTTCAAAACCATTGAACTCGAGTAATTCGATTACAGAAATTAATCAATGCTTCGTTTTGACTTTTTAACTAAACACTAAAAGCACCGTGTTTCCCACGGACCGTTATTACTGACGCACCACCCGCTAAACTCCGGCGCGCTCTGGACAGGGAACACAGAAGACGCTGGAGAATGAAAAACTGAGGAACGGCGAGAAAACAGCGAGGGGCAGAGGAGAAGATTCAGACCAAAGAAAACGGCAGAAAGTTTGTAAAGTTTTGGATCATTATAAACTAAATCGTAAAGAAAACACGGTGCAGTGCGTTTACCGTTTTTAAATAGATTTTAATATTTGTATTTATTTACAGTGCGGTCGTGTAGAGAAGGTAGCGGAGGAGTTTTTAGTGATAAATACACGGATACGGTTCGTGGAAAATTTCAAGCGGCTTTTCCGGAGAAGAGAAAACCACATCGCGATACTGTGCGAGATTTAATACATAAATACACGAGTGAGAAGAATTGAGTTTCATTAAACTAATGCTTTTTCCGTATCTTGGGATACACAGCCGCTGCAGAGGGACTTTTTAAACGTAACTGTATTTGTATTTTGATGTAATATGGCACATAATGGCACATGGAATCGATGGAATAATCGTCAAAATACTCGAGTACTAAAATAATCAATAGCAGCAGCTCTATTTGGATGTGTGCTTTGGATCATTGTATTGATGAAAGGTAAAATTCCTTTTCATCCTCACTTTACTACCAGACACCTGTAGCATGTGCACCAAAATTGACTGCTGTTTGTGGGGATTCATGATTTCCTCTGTCCTTTATATTAGTGGTCCCCAACCCATGGGCCGCACAGAAAGAATGCATAACTTGGATTATTTCCGTTTTATTAATCATCTGATTCTGATCTGTCTACGACTCACTCTTGATGCATGTCATGATGCCTCGGTCCTACCAACATCCGCTACCTTCTTAAAGTCGCTGCTCCGTCCGCTAACACATAATACATTACTGCTTAATTCAAACCCTTATGCGAGCAAAATAAACAAACACCACCACAGTGGATTCACGTTCATTATTATTATTTTTAGAAAATACCAATTTTTATGCCGGTCGTATCATTTTATTTTGTTGCATTTATCCACCACACCTGTCCGTGAAAATATTGTCTGGCATTAAACTTTAACAAATAATTGTCCGTGGCGCAAAAAAGGTTGGGGAAAAGTAGTGTTCTAGCAAACATACAGTACCCTATGGAATTGGTCTCATAGACTATAATACATTTTCAAGTTTTATTTTTTTACATTACAGATCTCGGTGCAAGTTTGTACAATGAAATTCGTAAGTGAGGCTTCAGGTGAACTACAGCAATAATAAATATTAAACATTAAACAGAAAACAAAAGAAAAAAAAGGAGAGAGAAGTAATAGAGGCAAGATAGTGTGTGTGTGTGTGTGTGTGTGTGTGTATGAATGATATGAACATACATACATATACACATATCATATATTTGAGATATATATATATATGATATGTTGATATGAACATTTACTTATATAACATGCAAGCATGAGGTTTTCTTGGAAGAAAAAAAAAATTTGGAAGACCGAGGATAACAAGGAGAATGAATGTTTGGTGTGCAGAAAATACTAAAGCTACGTAGTGTGCAAGTGTGTAAGGTGTAATAGTACTGAGTGCAGTGGTAACACACACAGTAACGACACACGGTTCGAGGTGATTTGGTTGATTGTGGATGTTTTTTGTGAGAAAGTGCCCGCATCCAACCAGACACGTGAAGAATGAGAGATTATCGTCACATGAGGCGTAATCTGCACTCGTCAGACATTCCTGCAGTTCTTTTAATGTTGCCGTATGTCTCTTCTCGGCCTCCCAGCTACATTGTGTGTCTTGTCCGTTATTACGTACTGGAGACGCATCCTGTTTTGATTTTGCCGTGGTGCACAATCTTCTCTCTTTGCTGATGATTGGCTTTATGTTGTTCATTCCACGTCACACAACATAATTCTTTTCAGCCCCTCTGCTGATCGATATCCTTTTAACAATAGAGACCATACTTGCTTTGTAGTCTGTGTGTGGACCATGGCTTCAGCTGTGAAGTGAAACCATGATGATGTGAGATGATTGAGAACATCGAGACGCAGTCACATCATCGATTATAAAAGGGTGTGCGAACTTGTGCATTTAGATTATAGGAACTTTTTTCTCGTTGTTCTCGATTTCAATTCAATGTTTATATGTACTAACTTCACATTAAACCTGTAGGGGTGTGTAGAATTTTTCCCTCCATCGCAATAATCTCCTTCAATTATTCTCCAATTAAGTAGCATTCTTGTTATTCATAAACGTCCCCGCGGTACCAAGGTGCTATATAAAGTGACATCAGGTTCCCTCTAAGTCAGGTTTTGTTCAAGTGGTTAGATGTCTACATGATGCGCTAAACTTGATATGAGTCTGATTTTCTTTCTTTTCACTGATGAATATAAAATTTTAAAATATAAAAGTGCAGTTTTTGGAATTTTTGGGACAAATTCTTCCCAGTTTGACCAGTTTTCCCAGACCCCCGCACATTTTCCATACATGTATACTGTAAAAATTTGTATTCAAAGTCATTTGTTTATTGATTTTAAAGTTTGATTGAGTATAGTTACAGTAAGTTAAGCATTTAGTAACTGCTCCATTTTGCTCTTCATGTTTTAAACTGATGCAAGTTAACAGCATGAAGTTTCTAACTTTGAAAGAATTTTTTTAAGATTGTTATTGTGTTGATAAATGAATGCCATGATCGAACCTCCCGTCATGATTCAGATGTGTGACAGCACTTTGTCAAACAGGCCTCCCGAGCTCAGATTTTAGACAAAGCCACAGAGTATATCCAGTACATGCGCCGCAAGAACCACACGCACCAACAGGACATCGATGACCTGAAGAAGCAGAATGCTTTGCTGGAGCAGCAGGGTAAGTGTGAGTTTTGTTTTTTTATATATATTTTTATAGTAAAGCATGCTTTAAAATTAATAACCAGTGCCAGAGGAAGCTTTTACTAGTGGCAGGTAATTTTTAATTAAACCTACTGGGCTGCTATTATCTACAGCATTGCCAAACTCAGGGGTTTAAGCTTTCATTTACTATTTGCTACGATGGCACTGGAGACACCTGAAGACTTTTCCGCTTTCTCAACTAAAGCATCCAGCTGCAACATTCATTTATTTGCTCCTGATGTGAAATCCGAGCTGTGAATTCACAAACGTGTCTGGTAAACCAGCAAAGACAACAGATTTAGTTTCAGCCCTGTTTATCAAACTGAGCTTAGCCAATCATGAGCATCTGTGAGTTCATGCATGCGGAAAAGGACAGCCAGCGCTTTACTCGAAGTCTTACCTGAACCATAACATGAGCAAAATTGCTATTGCTTCAGGTGTCTCAGAGCAATCATATACAGGTGCATCTCAGGAAATTAGAATATCATTAAAAAGTTGATTTATTTTAGTAACTTAATGTAATAGACTCATCACACACAGACTGGTTTATTTCTTTTAATTTTGATGATCTCAGAAAATTAGAATATTGTGAGAGTTTTCTGAGCCTTAAAATGGTGTCTCAGTCTGGTTCAGGCTACACAATCATGGGGGAAGACTGCTAACTTGACAGTTGTCCAGAAGATGATCATTGATCATGATCAAGAATGGACTGCAGCTGGAGTCAGTGCTTCAAGAGCCTCCACACACAGACGTATCCATGGGCTACAACTGATGCATTCCTTGTGTCAAGCCAATCCTGAACCAGGGACAAAGACAGACGTGTCTTACCTGGGTAAAGGACAAAAAGGACTGGATTGTTGCTCAGTGGGCCAAAGTCATATTTTCATATAAAGGAAAATTTAGCATTTTATTTGGAAATCAAGGTCCCAGAGTCTGGAAGAAGAGAGGAGAGGCACAGAATTCAATTTGCCTGAGGTCCTGTGTAAAGTTTGCACAGTCAGTGGTGGTTTTGGGAGTCATGTCATTTGTTGGTGTTGGTCCACTGTGTTTTATCAAGTCCAAGGTCGCCATAACCGTCTACCAGAAAGTTTTAGAGCACTTCATGCTTCCCTCTGCTGACTAGCTTTATGGAGATGCTGATTTCATTTTCCCAGGATTCATTTTCCCACACTGACAAAAGCAGCAAAAGTTGGTTAAATGTCCATGGTGTTGGTGTATTTGACTGGCCAGCAAACATACCAGACCTGAACCCTAAAAAGAGAATCTATGGAATATTGTCAAGAGGAAAATAAGAAACAAGAGACCATAAAATAAAGATTAGCTGAAGGCCTCTGTCAAAGAAACCTGGGCGTCCATATCACCTCAGCAGTGCCACAGACTGATCCGCTTCATCCCTCGCCGAATTGAGGCAGTAATTAAAGTAAAAGGAGTCCCTACCAAGTATTGAGTACATATACAGTAAATGAACATACTTTCCAGTAGGCCAACAATTCACTAAAAATGTTTTTTATTAGTCTTATAAAGTATTTAAAATTTTGTTTTTTTTAGGTTTTTGTTAATTATGAGCCCAAAGCCACAAAATTAAAAGAAACACTTGAAATATATCACTGTGTGTGATGAATTTATTTATTATAATATACGAGTTTCCTTTTTTGTATTGAAATTTCTAAACTAAATCAACTTTTTTATTGATATTGTAATTTATTGAGATGCACCTGTAAAAGTCTTCACCCTTCCTATTTGGTAACTCTAATATGAAAAGGGAGAGCTCGCTATTGGGTAGAAATGATCACATGATCAGAAATAGACGTTTTGTACAAGCTTTATTTGTTCAAGTAGTGTTGTTGAGTGCCACAGTGAAAATGCCAAATGCTTCATTATTTTTATTTTGTGTGCATTTGTGTTTTTTTTGTGTGCCCATGCCAGTCCGTGCTCTAGAGAAGGCCAAGGGCAACACACAGCTGCAGGCCAGCTATTCATCAGACAGCAGCTTGTACACCAACCCTAAAGGCAGTGCTGTGTCTGCCTTCGATGGTGGTTCCGATTCCAGCTCCGAGTCCGAGCCTGAGGAGCCTCCCACCAGGAAGAAGCTGCGTGTGGAGCCCAGCTAGACGCATCCATCCTGCCCGTCAGACTCTCTCCTCCATCCTTGCCCCCCCTTTTCTGTCTTACCCCTCCCGCAAACCTGTTCATTCCTCTCTTTTCTCCTGTGTGTTCAGAAACCTGGGGAGTGTCTTGAGAAAGGCTTGAAAGTTCTCAGCCTTTCTTCTCTCAACACTGATGCCACTTTGTGCGTGGATCAAGCAAAGCTTCATTTTCCTCCAAGGCGTGGCAGCTTGGCAGTTTTTTAAGACTGCGAATATTTTTCAGCCTCTTCAAGTAGTCATGCAGCAATGTAAAGCAACAAAACCATTGTTTTCCCAAATGAGCTCTGAGATAGAAACAGGAAAAACAAAAAAAAAACAAATAGGCATTTAATAATAAATAATTTACATTTGTAATATTTCTAATTTTCCATGAGATATACAATGGTGCTTTTTAGAAGAACACAAGAGTATGTTTGTGGTATGGAAGACTGGTGTTCTCCCCTCTTTTTTTGGCAAATATCTGTTGCTGAATTTGTTTATTTAATGGAATGTTGAGGCTTTATTTTGTTTATGTGATGTTTTTGCCTGAGATTATAAGTGGAAGTAGCTGGCCTCGACTTTTCCATCTCCTGACTTCACCGTTTTGGAACTTGGATTTTTAATCTGCTTCGCCAAAAGTGGACAACTTTTTTAAATACAGGTAAACTTCTTTCTAGAAGTTGAATGTTACCATGTAATTCAAAAAGCAGTTTTCTTTTCTTTTTCTTCTTTTTTTTTTTTTTTTTTTTTTTTTTTTTTTTTTTTTTTTTTTTTTTTTTTTTTTTTTGATTTACATGCAAGTTTGTCCATTTCGGTATGTAGTATGTGGCACTGTATACTCTTTAATGTAATTATCTTGATGGAATAAGCCCCTCCCTCCGTGAAACTTGCCTGCATAGGGAATGTTTTGGTTTCATTTGAAAAAAGTGTGTATGAAATATTGTGCTTTTTATTCCATTCCATGGAAATTACAGGTATGTTGTACATACTGCCAACAGTTGTCTTGCAAGTTGAGGCATACCTTTACTATGAGACTCCAAATAAAACTATTTTATCTTCGAACCTTATCGGGTCTGCTTGTGATGGTGGGGTGAGAGTTCAAAGTGTTTTTTTTTTTTTTCCCCAGAGATTTTAAGCATTTACCTTTCAGTGCTGGGTAACGCATGACTGCTTGACATGTAGCTGGTTTCAGAACTATCAAGCTTTGAACAAAGCGCACAAATTCCCACCTGAGCTTGACTTTCGCACGACATTAAGGCATCGGCATCCCCTTCCCAAACATCAACTGTAAAACGCGCTAATATTACTGGCAGCCACACACTAATGTGAAATTGCAAAATCCATTGCACTTTTTTGGAATCTCATTGTGTGGTTAAAATGTTCTATTCGAAGCGTTGGCCTCCAGTGGTAAATTGTTAATACGATGACTTGTTGATTGTATATCGTTTTATGTAATGTATATTTGCTAAACTGCATTGTGTTTTTATTTATGTTCAACACCTACACTTTTTTTTTTATATATACATGTTGAGTTGAAGAACATTTCAGCAGTAATTTGGGGTGTTTCAGGTGACCTGCATTGATCAGCTTCATTTACCCTCCTTTTTTATTTCTCAGTGTTAAAACCAAGTGATAGAATTGTTATATTATGAACATTGATCTGGGGCAAAAATCTATTTAGTTTTAGACAAATATATTTACACATTTAAAAAGATGTAGAAGGTTCTGATTAGATGCTGGCATGGCACTACTATGCTCACATGGGCACGGTGCCAGGTCAAGATTCCAACAACCAAAAAGAATGTTGTACCCTGTGTCTTATAAATAATGCTCATGAAAGACTGAGGATGATTTGAGCAATGTTATAGTTTCTAACTGTGTAACTCTAAGGCAGGCTAATAAATTGGATTTACTGTATTGTATTTTGAATTCATAGCGATATCGTCGTGCCTGGTGCACTTATTCCCACCTCACGTTTTTATTGATCGATAAGGGAAAGCAGGAGGACACTGTGCTTTAGCAATACATTACATAAAGGGTGGTCATTTTGTTTACTCTGCTTTGACACAATGAACTGGCCAGGATCTCTCCAGGGTCCATCATGAGGAATCAAGTTTTAGTTGTTGAAACCACTAATGGGTTCATAAGCTTTTGTTGTTTCTAATGCAATTGTTAAGTAACTTTGTGTTTATCCCCAACTTGATCATAAATCCAGAAAGAGCAAAAGCATTTTTACTATGGATAATTTTATAACCCACTTTAGCATACTTGCAGCTTTTTCTCCTGTCAGGTGGAACGTGTGGAATGATGGTTGAGAAGAAGACTATAGGTATTTAAATCAGCAAAAAACAGCAAAGTGTTGTTACAAGAAGCCTAGAAGTACACTAAATTGTAAACCATTCCAGTGGGGTTTGGCCAAGGATTTTATTTTTTTTTCTTCAGGCATCTCGCCATCATCCACTTTGCGTTTGCCAAACCCTGATTCATCTACCAGAGCCATCTCTCCAAAGAGTCTTCACAGTTCCAGATTCCAGTGATGATGCCTCTCAAACTGACATGTGGTGTAGCACAGTGATTTTAAGACTGTTTGCAGCTGCTTGGCCATGAATACTATTTTATAAAGATCTTAGCAAAAAGGTTTTGGGATAAGGATAGGAATGTTTCAGAGCTCTGTAGACTTTAGACTGAAGCCGAGTTGAATGTGGCACCTAAATGCCTCCGTTCCACAATGATGGCACAGTTTATGGGACAGAAATTTGCCAACTCATTTGAGGCAAAAAGCTGGCACTCAACAATGTCATGTTTAAAATCGCTGTGCTTTTCAGGACATATGGCACATTCTACTGCCAGTGTTTGTCTATGGAGACTGCATAACAGTGTGCTTGATTTTATGCCACTTTTGGGGAGCGGGTGTGGATGAATTACCTCAACTCAATGCATTTTTAGAAATGAAACTGTTGTAATAGAATACAGACTAGTCAAAATCTTCATCTGTATTTTTGCTTTGTACACTATAGTTGGGGGTTCTTTTTTGGCCTTGGAATTTAGTTGAGGCTAAAATTTATTTTCAGAAATTCAGGTTGTTGTTTTTTTTAATCCTTTTACCTTTTGGTTTTCAGTAATTTAAAGTTAATGTACTTGGGCTTAGCAATCTGAACCCGTTGTGAATTTTGAAAAATGTGGACAACAAGAGGCAAAAACATTGCTTTCACAAAGTGAGAAGTGAATGCATAACTGACCTTAACTGAAGATCTTATACAAAGTGTGAGCAGACCTACACCACACAAATTAAGAACCTTCTCGGACCGTTCAGGAACATAAATGAATGTTTCACTCCGGTGACACTCATTTACGGTTACAAAGAGAAGCTCTAGGATGCTGAGTATTATAAGAAAACATTCTTACGGTAAAAGGATATTGGTAAATTGAACTCAAGATTAGTACGATTTATGAGAACAACGGTTAGAAATTAGAAATGTTAAAAAATGCAGGGACGATTTTGCACCGGCCAGATCACTTAATACATTTCTACCTACCATGCATTTCGAACTATCCTGGAAACGTTTGTTGCTAGCTTTCCTGGCTCGTAATGGCACTAGCTGCTGTTGAGCATGAAATAATGCCGGAGGAACAGATAAATAAACACCAGTGGCAGCAAATTTGGTACAAAATATTATATACTAGTTTCAGTTTGTAAAGCTGTCATCTGCCAAAATAAAAAAAAAAGTCATGGCTGGTTAAACTGGTAAACAGGAAGCTAATAAAATGTTGTAAATTTAACTACCAGCATGCAAATTTTGGAGTGTTTTGACAGTTGATGAATCTAAGATTTCTTTATTGTGGGATTATGATGCTTGGATGCAGAATAATTAGTTGTTTCGTTCGTGCAGGCCATTTTTCACTATGGGGTCATATAAACTGCTCAGTTAACCACATTTATATTTATCTAAAGACGATCCTCAGAAACGGCACAAAGTTACTAGAGGGGGGAAAAAAAACTAACCTTGTCCTAATCTATATATAAATATAGATAGATAGATATATCAGTAATGCATATTGAAGACTACAGATGTTTACTCAGGTTAGTTATCTTTTCTAAGGAAGCTCTTGGTTTACAAGGCTATGTGTCCAGGCTGACATTTGTATCTGGATGTAGCAAAAACATGACATGAGTTTGGCCCTGAAAAATTCATGAATTAAAGCTTTAAGGTGTGAAATTGAGGAACGTTTGAACAGAAGGTCCTTGTATCTGCTTTAAGGTTGATATGAGAACACTGGTGGAGAAAGGAGAGGCTCTTTTCCTTCCTCTCGGCTATGTTCAGAGGAGTTTGACTTGATGGTGATGAGTGAGACTTCGCCTAATTACAGGAAATATGAAAGAATACAGCACTTGAACACACACACACACACACACACACACACACATTCACGTCGACGAGCAGTTTGGAAGGCGTTTTGTTAGGAACTTGCTCCACGCCATGGCGAAGCAATACGACGTCCTGTTCAGGCTTCTGCTTTTAGGAGACTCGGGTGTGGGGAAAACTTGTTTACTGTGTCGCCTTACGGACAATGAGTTTCTCTCGCCGCATATTTCCACTATTGGTAAGTGTTTGGATGATTAGTACACGAGATCAGTTGTATTGAACTTTATTTTTAATATTTCCCGACATTTTAGGTATGAACCTGGATGAAATTGAGGGAAAGAATTCCTGTTTGTAGACTGTGACACATTTAAACGCGCTGTTCGGGTTAAATAGATGCGGTTTGGATGAAAACTTCATTCATTCTGCTCTCCAGTGGCCCCTGCTGGCTGCGTTGAGGAACAGCAAGTTGACATTTCAAGTATGAAATGGATGCTGGTGATTCATAAATCAAGCTGTTTGTAAAGTAGGGTTTGGCTGGTTTTTACTTATTTTCTTGTCGATTCTATGCCAAATGACCTGCATCATTTGAAGACCTGTATAGTTGATATCACTACCAATTCTTATATAAATATAGTCTGTATAGTTTCTGACAGCCAGCATTGTTAATATTTAATATTCTGCAACACCCTGGACTTATGTTACATGTGTCAATTATCATTAATCAAAAATGTTTTCAGCCAAACAACCTATTTTCAATCTCTTGTATAATGTTTCCCTTCAACCTTTTTCTTTTCTTTAACTTTCTACTCTATAAAAAAATCTCCCAGTAGGTACAGATGATGCATTGATTCCAAAATATGTGAATGGGTAAAAAAAAGCTAACTTGTTTGACTGAACAGAATCAAAATGCAAGACTGAAAAGATCCAATTCATTTTAAATTAATAATAAACTTCTGCATAAAAAAACCCAGGAAGAATTGACATTTTAATACAGTAATAAATCCTCTCGATACAACACCAGTATTTACAGTATCGATAATTGGGATAATTGTGATTTTTGTCGTTGTTGTTGTAAGGACAATAACACAATAATAGGGGACCGGTGTAGCGTTTAAACTTTTCATGACCGGTTTCATTCATAGCTACAAAGTATAACCCTCTTTTGTTTTGGCAGCTGATAGTTGCTCAGATTAAGATGGACTTTTATTTCTGCAGTTTGTTTAATCTGCTCATTTTGTTCCAGATTTTGAATCATCACCATGTAATCAGATTTTTCAACTGATATGAAGATCTGGAGAATTGTGAAATGTTTACCTGTTAAAGAGAGAGAGAGAGAGAGAGAGAGAGAGAACAATATAGCCAGGGTTAAAATTTTAATGAGGTTCCTGTTGCAGAAATTCGACCCTCCTCAAGACATATACAACATATGACAAAACGTATGTAGACACCTAAACATGACATCCATAAACGTCAGTTTGGACTTGTCTCATTCCAAATATGAGGGAAAAAATGCGGTTATAAATGCATCCATATCTTTTTTGCAAATGCTTTCCACTTCATTTTGGAACATGCCTGTGGGGATTTGCTCATTCAGTCACAAGCTTATTAGCGAGGTCAGGCACTAATGTTGGGCAAGGAGGCCTGAAGCTTTCTAGTTCATCCCAATAGCGTTTAATGGAGGCTGGGGATCAGGGTTTAAATTCTTCCATGTCAGCCATTATGCAAGATGAAGCTTTGTGGATGTTGCTTTGTGCAACTGGCCCTTTAGTTCTAGTAAATAGAAAATTGTACAGCATTCAAAAACAGTCTACAGTCTTGCAGTATAGAGGAATTCCTGTAAATGCAGTAATAGTCCACATTCTTTCGGCATTTTAGAGTCGATATTGGTTAGCATGTCTTTTTTTGATCGCTTCTATCCAATAGAGGACCAATTAGAACCTCTGGTTATCCTGTAGTGTGCATTTTAGCGCATAGTCACATTCTGTCACTGCTTTATTAGGACATCATTGGAGGTAGGCTACTTCGATAGTAAAAGAAAAAAGCTTTAAAACTACCCATGTCTAGACTTATGCTCATAGATCAAGATAACCAGTCTACTTGATAAGCTGGAGAAGCAGAGACGGGTCTGAAATTCTTAACAAAGGTCAATGTTCCTGATAAAGGAATATCAAAAGTGTAGAGTTTTAAATGTTTAGCTGTATTGTTGTAGTTGTTTTGTTGTAGTTGTACTGACAATTTGTAATAATTGTGATTATAATTAAGTCTTTTCTTTGCTTCCTTCACAAAAATAAAATATATTCTTCTTAGCTGTGTTTTATTGTTCCAACCCTGTCATGCACTTTATATTTTTATACCACACCATACCGCACACGGACACTTTACACCACACCATACCGCACACGGACACTTTATGGACAATCAAAAACCACCTTAAATTGTTTACTATTGTTTACTGTTTTACTGCTTACTAGGTTCCCTGGTGGTCTAGTGGTTAGGATGCGGCGCTCTCACCGTTGCGGCCAGGGTTTGATCCCCGGTCAGGGAACCAACCCCAGCCATTAGGGTTGCACAAGCCTTAGTGCCGGTTCCAAGCTCGGATAAATGGGGAGGGTTGCGTTAGGAAGGGCATCCAGTGTAAAAACGTGCCAAATCAAACATGTGGATGATCCGCTGTGGCGACCCCTAACTGGAGAAGCCGAAAGAAAGTTTTACTGTTTTACTGCTTACTGCCATAAGCATATTTTTGTATATACATCTTTTTCTCTCATATACATCTTTATATAGAGTTATATTTTATATAGTTTTATAGTTTATTTATCTGCCTTCTTTTTCTTTGTTTTATTTTTTCTCCCTCATTTTATCCCCTCATTCCGGATCGTCCAAAAAAGCATTTCACTTCATGTCGTACCCTGTATGTATGTGTATGTGACATAAAATGTGATTTTATTTGATGTATCTGTATCCATTATTCAGGAGTGGATTTCAAAATGAAAACAATAGAAGTCAATGGTCTTAAAGTGAGAATACAGATATGGTGGGTGAGATGATAATGTCATACACTTAGTCTATGATCATACAAGCCAAAGAACATGCTAATACATTTTAGATTATACAAAGTCTCAGTTTAGCTAATGAAGTCATTAAAGATTAGCTTTGCTAATGTACAGTATTTGTCTTTTACAGGGACACAGCTGGACAGGAGAGATACCAAACTATTACAAAGCAGTATTACAGACGAGCACAGGTATAGATCATGTGTAAGCCTCTGACTCTGAATATTTATATTATAATAGCAATAACAAAAACTAGATTTCTGTGTCTTCAAAGATTAAACAATTTGGTTCATAGTGTGTCTGTTTCTTCTAGGGTATTTTCCTTGTATATGACATTACTAGCTACGTCTCCTTCCAACATATAATGAAGTGGATTAGTGATGTTGATGAGGTAAGGAGGCTTTCACTTTTTAAATCTGACAGTCAATGCCATCTTCACAGTTTTGTTTGTTTTGTAGTACGCACCACGTATAGTGCAAAAGTTTCTTGTTGGGAACAAACGTGATGAGGAGCTGCAAAGGCAAGTGACCACAGAGCAGGGGAACAAGGTACCTGTTGCATTTTTCTCTCCAAAATATATGACCAAGAACAAGTTGGCTGGCAATATAGCAGTTTTCCTTCAAGTCAATATAAAGTTATGTTGACATAGCTCCTGGGTTCCTTAATTCGATCCTGAACTCAGGTCACTGTCAGTGCAGAGTTTTGCATGTGTCAGTGTGGATTTCTTTAAGGGTTCCTGCCAGTCTATTTATATTTAACTAATACATGTCAGTAAATGGCTGTGCCAATTTGACCCCAGATGTGTATGGCCTTTCCATTTCACTGGAAAAGGCTCCTGATCCATGCCTTTAAAGTGGGTTCCTTAAAATGAATGAATAATAGTAATATTAAACTATTACAATTTGCAAGCTCTGTGGAAAAAAGTGCTTTTGCATTGTGGAATTGATTTAACAATGTTTTCTCGTCAACATAAACATGCAGCAGTTGCATTAGTTAATTTAGTACAATTTAGTTAATACCAGTGAACACTGGTAAAAGAAGGCAAATGAATTTTTGCTGAATGATGGCGTTCTGTTTGACTTGTAATCTTTACACACTGGTTGGTTTCAATAAGCTTGCTCAATCTTATGGAATGGATTTCCTGGAGACGAGCGCGTTTACCAACTACAACATCAGTGAGGTGAATAACTTGGTTGTTTTGATGTCTAATCTTGTAAAATGTTTGTTGGAACAGACACGTGTCATTATTTTTATGGTTCCAGCGTAATTGGATCCACTTGGGGGTTAGTGTTACTCTTTGTGCTTCTCAGGCGTTCACTCGGATGACTGAGCTGGTCTTGGAGGCCAGCAGGAAGGAGCCGGATAGTGACCTGCCATCCAGCAACGTTGAGCTTAACGACACTGAACCAGACCAGGAGCAGGAATATTCAACCTGCTCATGTTAGGGGAGTGTTAAAAACATAATTTGCAGCATTTTCTATTAGTAGAGTACATCCATTTATGCAACACGCAATAATATGTCTTATTAATACATCTGTATAAGATATGCTTTGTTTCAGTGCTTGAGATTGGATTCGATGCTAGAATGAAAGAGCTAGGAAAATGCACTTCTGGTTCTGTGTCCCTAGGGGGCATTGTCTACAAGTCATTTATTTGTTTGTTAGAACAAACAATTGTTGCGTAAATTTTTTTGTCAAATAGCTGTTCAGCTTGTGACATAAACATGTGCAAAGCTCTGAGGTAAACCAAGGACTTGATCGCTATTTCATTACATTGAAAATAGTCTTGGCAGGAGAACAGGCTCAAACCCACTCATACTAACCAGAGAATTGATACTGATTGTGTGCTGTGTTGCTTATTACTTAAACAGAGCAAGAAAAAGATATCCTGGGTTTTGGTCTTGAAATGATTTAATATTTAATGTAAGAACTTGATTCCAATATAATTGTTTATTGCAAAAATAAAATATATAAAAACATCCTTTCTGTCAGATCTGTATGTCTGCTAAAGATCCGTAAGTTGTGATTAGAAGCTAGGTATTAAATACTTAAAAAAAAAAAAAGGTTACCTCAGTTCATCCTGACTTTTTATATATTTTAGGAAGCTTAGCTCTTTGGCAGATTAGAAGTGCTGCTATATTACAGATTCCATGTAACAGAATCAGAATTTGGGCCGAGTTCCACTGAAGGGAATTAGATTGAGCATTTATCCATTTTTAATGACGTGAGCACGTTGTAGATGACTTGCTGAATGTTTAATAGCTCAGAAGTAAATTCTAGTCTCTAAAGTCTCTGAGAGTTTATTCAATCTGCTACATAAAACCTGTATAACTTTCTTTTTCACTTTGGGAAACGGATGGAGATTGCTTTACATGTCAACGTAACAACCAATAACGCCTGTCTAGAGTGTGTTGTTAATTGCTTGTTGAAATTCCTTGCATGTTTTATACCATCATTTCCTGTCATTTATGGAAAATGCCTTGCAAGCCAGGTAACTTATTTTCTTTAACAAGAATGTCTGAGGGTGAATAAAAATAGTTAGGTTTATAGAATAAAACCTGAGATGGCCTAACTCTGTCTTTTCACCAGCTAGATGCATTATGTATCACTTGCATATCAACTTCCCTGAAAGTCATTTGACACCCAAGCTTTAGACCTGAAGCCAGGCAACCGGGATGACTTGCATGCCAGTTAGCAAGGAGACGCACATCAAGAGGACACCAAACACGGACCATGGCCTTCATAGCCAAGACGTTTTATGACCTGCGTGCTACCAAGCTGGAAGGGGATCCTGTCGATTTTAACATCTACCGAGGCCGAGTGGTACTCATCGAGAATGTGGCATCACTATGAGGCACCACCACCCGGGACTACAGCCAGCTCAACCAGCTCCAGAGCAGGTACCCGCATCGGCTGGTGGTCCTGGCCTTCCCCTGTAATCAGTTTGGTTACCAGGTTAGTGCCACAAACAATTCAATGTGTATTCAGAATTGTTTTTTATATGTTGGATGAGTGTTTAAGATGAAAAAAATTGCATTGTATTTGTCTTTAGAAATATGATTTACACTAAAGAGTACCTTGAGAATGAGCATCTAACTAAAGTTTTTGCCCAATTTCCATACATTAGCACTAATTAAGCAAGTAAACCTGTTTGGTTGTGTAATCAGATTACTGTAATTGGGCATGAAAACCAAAAGTTTCAAGAATGCAAGAAGTTAAAGCCCTACTATTAATGCCGGTACTATTTAAAGGCATTTTTACATAAACTACATAAAACAAACTGTTGTTTTTTTGTTGTCATTTGTGTTTTAAAACTTTAATGTGTATCTTAATGGTAATTCATGGTATATAATTGAACCCTGAAGACGGCTATACCTATAAACATTACCCTAAAAGCTTTTAACCTCTTAGCCTTTAGCGCCACATGCACTTTCTCAAGTAAAAGACAGACTACATTTGCTTTATCATTGGACACCGAGCACAAGCATCGCAGAATCTTGGTAGACTTATAAGGTGTGATAATGTTATCTTTCTTCAGGAAAACTGCAGAAATGGTGAGATCCTGGCCTCCCTAAAGCATGTACGACCAGGTGGAGGGTTTGAGCCGTCGTTCACCATTTTTGAGAAGTGCGACGTGAATGGGGCTAACACGCATCCCGTCTTCGCATACCTCAAAGACAAACTCCCCTACCCTGATGATGACCCTGTCTCTCTTATTCAGGACCCCAAGTTCTTAGTGTGGAGTCCTATTAGCAGAACTGATATTTCTTGGAACTTTGAGAAGTTCCTGATTGGCCCAGAGGGCGAGCCCTTCAAGAGATACAGCAAAAACTTTGAGACGATTAACATAGAACCTGACATTCAAAGGCTATTGAGGCTTACCAAAAACTAACCAAAGTGCTTTAGCCTGCATTTAATTTTCTCACAGGTACCACTGTGCACTCTCTACCTTTTTATTTTACTTAATGAAGTTGATGCTCTAAATGAACATAAGGAGTATTAACCGAGGTGGCGTAAATATAAAAAAAAGGAAAGTAGAGGATGTACAGTGATGAACCGAAAGAAAAGCTTTAATAAAATTAAATAAACTTTTAATGTGTTTTCAAACATTATTACATACTCATACCTGAATTTAATCATGAAGGTATACTAGAATGCTGTATATTAGAAATCATGTACTGAGATTATGTACCACACAGTCTAACTCCTTGATGTTTTGGCATATTTATTCATCAACAAGTGGTACTTTCCATGTAGCAAAATTACAGAGGTGTGTATTGGCTCATTCTGACCATTAGGTGGTAGTATTGTTGAACATTTCAAATGGGGAACTTCAATAACCTTTATTGTTTACTTAATCTTCACTAATAAAAATAGATTGAGTTGACTTTTATTCGATGTTGATCCCTTTCTTCCTGGTGGCATCACTGACCAAACATAGTAAGTTATGTACTTTTAGTACACTGTCATTTACACATGGGAAAAAATATTGGAATGAATTATATACAAGAAAGTAACACACACACACACACACACACACAATTCTTCGATTTACAAAGCTTATCTAAAGGTGTAAACAGCACCAGGAATAATTAATTTTAATAATACATTTTACTCAAGTCAAGCACATAAACTGCAAGCCTGGAAAAAAACAACAAAATTTATCTAAACATGATTATCTACATTATCTACAAGTAAGTCCAGTCACATCACCTAAGATGATTAATAAACTAGTGTTCCAGTGAACACCATGCACCTGACAGAGAAACACAAGAAAACTTGAGGTAAACACTCGATCTTTCAGAATATTTTATAATACATTTACATTTATGGCATTTTGGCAGATGTCCTTATCCAGAGCAACCTATAACTGAGAGGTGGAGGGTTATGGGCCTTGCTCAAGGGCACAGCAGTAGCAGCTTGTTGGTGCTAGGATAGGATATGGATATGGACTCCCAACTTACAATAATACAAATAGTTTAGGGCAAAAAATTAGTTTGATTTTGTCATATTTACTGAACCACTGAATTTTTCTTTCAGCACAGTAATACACACCCACGGCATTAATAATTACTTTCCGATTGTTTTCTAGTGTATACCATGTGATAACAGCATTTTCATATCTTTAGATGAAAACCTGCTTTTTAAAATTCATTTCCAATATTAATATCACAAAAAATACACTCCTATTTTGTGTTGGTTGCTGAAATGTTAGGGGTGTACTCACTTTTGTGAGATATATGTGTATATAATTTTTTTATAGAAGGTTTTTTGGTTTATTTATAGTTTATAGATTCTTAATTTAGGGAAATATCTCTAATTCTCAAGGGACAATAACATAGAAATAAAACCTAGATATAGTTTAGAGTAGTCAATGTGCAGCTTGTGTAGCAGTACAGGTTTACTGTCCTCTAAAAATAACTCAAAATACAACCATCATTGTCTAAATAACTGGCAACAATAGTGAGTACATCCTAAGTAAACGTGTAAAAACTGTGTCTAAAGTGTCAGTATTTGGTGTGAGCACCATTGTTATGTAGTACTGTCTTAATCCTTCTGGGCATGGAATTCACCAGAGCTGCACAGGTTGTTGCTGGGATCCTCTTCCACTCCTCCATATTAACATCACAGATCTGCTAGATATTAGGCACATGATGCTTCTCCACCTTACAGTTGAGGATCCTCCACAGGTGCTCAATAGGGTTCAGTTCTGGAGACATTCTTGGCCACTCCATCGCATTCACCTTCAGCTTCCTCAGCAAGGCAGTTGTCATCTTGGTGTTTGGAGTCTTGGTGTTTTGGAGTTTTATGTGGGAAAACTGCCGTTCAGCCCAGTTTCTGAAGGGAAGGTTGTTCTGCTTCAGAATGTCACAGTACATGTTGGAATCCATGTTTCCCTCAATGTACCGCAGCTCCCCAGTACAAGCAGCACTCATGCAGCCCCAAACCATGATGATACCACCAAGCTTGACTGTAAGGAAAATAAAATGTTCTTGACACTCCTCACCAGGGCATCGCCACACATGCTTGACATCATCTAAACTAAACAAGTTTTGAACTTAGTCTCATCAGAAGACAGCTTTTGGAATGACGTCCATGCAAGACTTGTGTGCGACGTATGGTCATAGCACTGACAAGCAGATCTTTCGCAACCTCTAAAGCGATGCTGGCAGTAATATTTTTTTTGAAGCAGCTCAACTTCTTCGATCGACCCTTGCGAGACCTGTTTCTTGTGGAACGATCTTCTTTGGCCTCTTTTTTCTTGAAGAGCAACAATTCTAATTCCATACGTCGCACACAAGTCTTGCATGGACGTCATTCCAAAAGCTGTCTTCTGATGAGACTAAGTTCAAAACTTGTTTAGTTTAGATGATGTCCAGCATGTGTGGCGATGCCCTGGTGAGGAGTGTCAAGAACATTTTATTTTCCTTACAGTCAAGCTTGGTGGTATCATCATGGTTTGGGGCTGCATGAGTGCTGCTTGTACTGGGGAGCTGCGGTACATTGAGGGAAACATGGTCCTGTCAAGACAAAAACATGAACATGATGAATGAGACATGTGGCTTTGCATGGTTACACGACATACAGCTGTTGCCAGCTATTTATTATTCTGTATGTTGAGGTATTTTTAGAGGACAGCACATAGCACACTGCACATTGACTAATCTAAAATATATGGCACTTTATTTTCTATCAGTGGCCGTGCATTTGGTAACTGTGCCTTCAGTGAGGATCTACCCAACTTAATCCACCTCTTAATACCACCACTATCACGTCGCAATTATATAAACAAGCAATACTATACAAAAACACAATATAACAACGCTTTGCATTACAGAGAGAGACATTTCCCATATGGAGGGTGAATACCATTTTTACTAAAGCAAGCTCCGAACCTCTACACTACAACTGCAACAGAATCAGTATTTGTCTTATGACAATTTTTTTGTATCAAATACAACCTACTCACCAGAGATGCATACCCAATGCATAATCATATAGTTTGCACCGCTCCTCAGACGCTGTAAGCCAGTGGTACCACTCGTAGGCACTGGTCTGGAAGTGGTAAACAAACCCTTTCCTGGGCTGAGACAAGCTGGCTAGTTTCAGGGTTGGCTCTCCTCATGATGTCTAGCTTTTCTGGAAAAGTCCACCTTTAAAATGGATTTTTCAAGAATGTCTGAGACTAAATCAATTTCTCTTCGTCCGTCAGTCAAAAGTCTAACTCAGATGCATTAATGTGTGCAGAGCGCTACATACGTGTTTTGCTAGTCGAACTTGGCTGCATCAGTTTCCCTGTGAGCCAAATTTGAAATCTGTTTGTTTAAAGAAACATTAATTGCTAGTATAGTCTAATGTACAACGGCCAGAACTACTGAGTGTGAAGGCCCTGGGCAGATTAGATTGACATGGCAGCACATAGAGGCTGCAATCTGATTGGACAAAAAAATCTAACATCCACATGCACTTACTGGAAGTAGTGCAGCCAAGAGAAACACTACGAGGTTAAGAGAATAAACTGTTGGAAATAAATTAATACAATTTCATGAAACAAATATTAGAATTTAGGTTGTAAATGTAGGTCAGTGCTTTCGAAAACACAGCCTTGCTGGCCCTGACGGCCCACCACTGATTTCTATAGTATTGTCCCTTGAGAACATGTACTAAAATGATTGCTGTAACGTGAGGGGTGTACTCACTTTTGTGAGCCAATAATGCACAAAAAATACTGATTCATCTGCATGATTATTCCAGTGTTTGTGGGTAAGACATTAAGTTATGTTGCAAAACCTGATCAATTTGATCAAAAGGATCGACCCCCATTACAATGAGAAAGATGCAGTGGACAACGGCATAAATGGGAAAATTATGACAGGACTCAAGTTCATATCTGTTGTGTATCAGTACTGATACACAACAACAACGACTTCAACAGCACAGAAAAAATCAGTTGTTCAGATTAAACAAAAGGTTGTAAGTATGGTTCTAAATATGAAACAATTGGGTCTAAACAAGATGTGATTTGCTGTCATGTAAGTTTTCTAATGCTAAGTGTTCTGATAAAAGGTTAAACCAGTGTAGGGAGGATATTGCCAATGAGTAATTTGATCTTCTGCACTATTGTGACTGGTGTGAGTACAAATGGTTGCAGCTGTCAGGATATTTTAAGTGATGGTAGCTCACAGCAGAATTATGATGTGGAAGGGGATTCCATTGAATTTAGAGTATTCTGTGTAGTTGAAAATCACTAATCTGATTTAAGGTTGTATGACTGATTTCAAGCAACTGCTTTGTATGTTTATTTTTCAGTTCAGTTAGTCAGATTAAACATCCTATTTATTAATCAAACAAGAGTATATGGACTTAGGAACATCCACACAAAGAGCAAACAACAAATGAACAATGGGTAATATAATTTAGGCAGACAAACTGGCATGCTTGGTAACTATGGCTATACTAAACACAATTAATCATTTTGTACAACTATGGAACGCAGAAAAGCGTCTCAAATGATCTCAAGCTGAACACTAGATTTTGCAGTAGATGGGCTACAACAGCAGAAGACCATGTTAGTCTTCACAGGCAAAAACATTAAGGCTTTGGTGGATACAGGGTCACCAAAACTAAACAGCTGAAGATAGAGATAAAGAAATCATGTGCCACTATACCTTATCCACTTCACTGTTTGGCGTGTGCATATTGAGATGCCTTTGCTGCTCACCGCTGCTTAAATAATATCATGAACAATAAGAAGTTTGGTAAATACAGCATTAAATAAACAATGAAAAGAAAATGATAGGCGTTTTCTACTCATCATTTCTACTTCACATAAGTCACTACATCTTGGGCTAGGTTTAAAACACCACTAACACGCTAATAAAGATTATGCTGAAAATTAAAATGAAAACATCATAGAATAAACCCTTTAATTGTTAATTATTAAAGCTATTACAAAACAGTTTCCATTTTGTACTGTGTGTGTGTACATCATGAAATTATTATTATCGTTATAATTATCACCACAGAACCTCCTGCAGAAATTTATTGAAATCTTGACACCTGGTTTCTAATGGTCCCTAATTATGTACAGTATATACCAGCATGTGATTGAGAAGTGGTAGCTCAGTGTCTAAAGTGTTGAACGTCTGATCGGAGTTTAAATCTCAGCTCACCAAGCTGCCACCGCTGGGCCCTTGGGCAAGGCCCTTAATCCCCAACTGCTCAAACTGTATCCTTCTTCATTCTTCTTCTTCTTTCTGCTGCTCCCATTAGGGGTCGCCACAGCAGATCATCCGTTTCCATACCCCCCATCCTCTACATCTGCCTATGTCAAACCAACTGCCTGCATGTTTTCCCTCACCACATCTATAAACCTCCTCCTTGGCCTTCCTTTTTTCCTCCTTCCTGGTTGATCCATTCTCAGCATTGTCCTACCGATATACCCCATGTCCCTCCTCTGCACACATCCAAACCATTTCAATCGCGCCTCCCTCACCTTGTCTCCAAAACGTCCTACATGCACTGTCCCTCTAATAAACTTGTTTCTAATATTGTCCATCCTTGTCACTCCCAACGAAAACCTCATCATCTTCATCTATCTACCTGCTACCTGTCTGTTTTATAGTCAATGCCACTGTCTCTATAACATACAACATCACAGGCCTCACCACAGTCCTATAAACGTTCCCTTTCACTCTTGCTGATACCCTTTTATCACGAATCACCCTGTCATTCTTCTCCACCCACTCCTTTTCACTCCACTGCACTCTTTTCTTCACTTCTCTAGCACACTCTACATTACTTTGCACTGTTGACCCCAGATTCACGAAACTCCTCCACTTTCACCCCTCCAACTGCACCACTCCACTGCTCTTCCTCTCATTCACACACATGTACTCTGTCTTACTCCTACTGACTTTCATTCCCCTTTTCTCCAGCACGTACCTCCAGCTCTCCAGGCTCTTCTCAACCTGCTCCCTACTTTTCCCACAAATCACAATATCATTTGCAAACATCATAGTCCATGGAGACTCCTGTCTGACCTCGTCCGTCAACCTGTCCATCACCACTGCAAACAGGAAAGGGCTTAGAGCCGATCCTTGATGCAATCCAACCTTCACCTTAAACCAGTCTGTGGTTCCTACTGCACATTTCACTGCTGTCACACTGTCTTCATACATGTCCTGCACAACCCTCACATACTTCTCTGACACACCAGACTTCCTCATACAATACCACAACCCCTCTCTCCACCCTGTAGTATGCTTTCTCTAAATCCACAACACAATGTGCAACTCCTTCTGACCTTCTCTATACTTCTCCATCAACATTTTTAAAGCAAATAATGAAATCTCTTCTAAACAGCTCAATACCTCTATGGTCTATCTCTCTAATTTTCTTCATTCATCAGCTGCTCAAAATACTTCCTCCATCTTCTCAACACACTCTCCTCACTAGTCAACACATTTCCATCTTCATTCTTTATTGCTCTAATTTGCAGCACATCCTTCCCAACTCGGTCTCTCTGCCTGGCCAATAGTTATAAATCATTTTCTCCTTTCTTAGTGTCCAACTTCTCATACAGCTCCTAATATGCCTTTTCCTTGGCTTTTGCCACAAACCTCTTTACCTGCTGCCGCATCTCCTTGTACTCCTGCTTACGTTTCTCATCACTCTGTGGATGACAATTCTGTTTTGCCAACCCTTTTTTCCTTATGCTTTCCTGCTCTTCCTCATTCCACCACCACGTCTCTTTGTTTTTCTTTCTATTTCCAGATGTTCACACCAAGTACCTTTCTAGCAGTCTCCCTTATCACTTCTGAAGTAGTTGCCCAATCATCCAGCACCTCTTCACCACCACTGAGCCCCTGTCTCACCTCTTCCCTGAATCTCACACTACAGACTTCTTTCTTCAGTTTTCACCATCTTATTCTTCTTTTGCTCCTTACTCTCCTCCTCTTCTTCTTCACAACCAAAACCATCTTATAGACCACCATCTGATGCTGTATAGTTACACTGTCCCCTGTCAACATCTTAGAGTCTCCAATCTCCTTCAGGTTGCATCTCCTACATATAACAAAGTCCACCTGTGTGCACTCTTATACATCACAACATTTTCCTCCTTCTTCTTAAAATAAGCATTTATCAATGCTATTTGCATGCTTTTAGCTAAGTCTACCACCATCTGCCCTTCCACATTCTTAAGGACATACCTACCCATCACCTCCTCATCACCTCTGTTCCCTTAACCTACATGCCCATTAAAGTCTGAATTGCTTAAACTGTATAAATGAGATCATTGTAAGTTGGTTTGTATAAGGGTGTCTGCTAAATGGCAAAAAATGTAAACAATCCCAAGTCACCAATAGCATTCTATTGGTCATTAATTGTATCCACTGGAACCAGACAAGGCAATAGAGACCCAATAGAGACCAGTACAATGAATTAATTCACTTTAATTCAATTAATTTTTATTTGTATAGCGATTTTAACAATGAACATTGTCTCAAATATCTTTAAACAGATGTCTTAATAAAAAATGAATAAGATTGTTCTTAATAAGTGTACGTTTGTCCCTGATGAGCGAGTCGGTGGCGACTATGGCGAGGAAAAACTCCCCGAGATGGCATAAGGAGAAACTTCGAGAGGAACCAGACTCAAGACGGAACACATGATCATCTGGGTGGCACCGAATGTCCATTTATTACAGCTAATCGATGATGAGGTGCAGCAATGGTGATGGAGTACCATTAAAACCATTAAAACCACTAAACCTGGTTAAAATTCTGTCAGGTTTTCCCTCATAGTGAGGTTTCTTGAAGGGCGCTGTTTAGATAAATGAATACATATAATAATAATAGTATTAATAATAATAATAATAATAATAATTCGAAGTAAATATTCAACTAGATAGGAGTTGGGAATCGTTTGTTTATCCTGAGCTACGAGGTTACAGTCTTTTGTTTCACCGCAGGTGGCGCAGTGTGATGGGTCTTTACTGTCGCTACAGCCATTCTCATCCATCGATCCGTTCAGTTTCCGGTGTAGTCTCGTTCTCGGGACGCATTTCTCGCGATATTCCAGTAGGGGGAGGATACGCGGCAGGAGCGCGGCGGTGGCGGTGGTGGTGGTGATCTCATAGCTTCAGTAAACTGCATGGTGCAGCTGGATCGAGTCGCAACTTTCGCAGCCAAACTTTTAACAAACAAACCCAAGCCGATCCTGGTGTGTCTGCGTGTGGATGTGGTGGAGCAGGAGGAGTAGATGGGTTTGGGTGAGGACGGCGGTGTGCGCCTGTGTTTAGGGAGCGGAGGGGAAACGCTGTTTAGTATTTCGCTCATGCAGGGCAGCTGTTGTTGGAACAGGGAGTGGGAAGGTGAGTATAGCAGTTTCAACCCGGAGAGGGGGATGCGCCTGGCTCTTCTCTCCTCTGTTTGTATTTATGATTCATAATCTTTATGATCATCATTATCATTTTTCAAATTTCTATCCCATTATACATTTTGAATCTTGTACATTTACATTCACGATGTCATTCTTTCTTTGCAATCAAGTCCTGTTGTTAGCTTCTCAACCATCAATGCGGTATAGGAGACTGCTTCAATTTTTTTTCTCCAAAATAAAAATCTCAACACTTCTAAAAAATAAAGCAATGAAACTTTGACACACAGGAAGAGCAGCACAACGGTGTCAGATTGTCCCTAAAATTTCAGATCTTTGTCCCCCCGCAAACTGGGGCCCCTGGAAACAAACAAACAAACACATGTTTAAACAGTTTATAATTTTCTGTAGATTATTTTTTGTAGGATTAATCGTACTATTTATTTATTTGTGCCTAAACCCTAATTTTAACCATAAAAACGTGCACATGTGTGTTATGTGGTTTCTGCTGTAGTGTTTCCTGTAGACCAACACTTCAGATCTGTTATCAGCTGGGAGAAAGATCATTGCTGTTTACTCTGTAAATGAGGCGTTTGAGCTGCTCTTTGTCAAAATATCCCCCATACCTACTTAAATCTTCCTGATTCAATATTACATAAATATATATTTTGTTTCTTTATTTTTTTTGGATCTCACGGAAGTTTGCTCTCAGTGTTTGCCAGGACTTTGTGCCCATGTTTGTTTGCTCAGACTTAGCTAGCTAACTCCACTTCTTTCCATTTTTTTGGACACTGTTGATTTAAAATTCATTATTTTTCCCTTTTCACCATTTGTTTCTCCCCCCATTTTCCTGGCCAGTCTTTCAAACGAACAAGAACACCCTTAAGGGTCTCTTTTTCTCATGCAAGGTCTTTTGAATCACCTCCATTTCCACCTCCCCCATTCTTTCCACCAGCCCTGATTCTGTATTCTTCCTGGACTTGTGAATTCATTGTTTAGTTTGATTGTTTTTCATGATATACACACCGAGGAGGGAAAAATATGCCTTTCTTCCATCTTTTTTATTTTTTATCGTGTGCCATTTGTGTGGAAATGTGAAAACGGTGTACCGTTACATCTTGAAAGTGTGTAATTGGACTACATTAACAGGACGCAACAGGGATTTTCTCAAGTATCCGATTCGTATTAAAGGTACAAAAGATGTACTATTTATGGTACAATGGCAGTGACTAAAAAAAGTACATTTACTTCCTATTGTTTCTTAGACTTTGTTTATTATTTGGCAGTGAGGCAGAATCCAGTTCAAGCATCTGCCTGAGGCATCTCAGTTTAGCTCGAATGTGTTTCATGGGATTTGATATCGCAACCTTCTGGTCACTCACCTTCAATAATAGTGAAGGGACTATACTTGAAACACAGTGTAATATGTTTATATTAAGATCTTTCGAGATGTGGATGGGTTGATTTGTTTATCAAAGTGCAGATTTGCAGGTTGATCACATTTTTCTTATCCACCATAAGCTGCTTTTTTTACTCAGCATTTATTTTTTATTTTTTTTACAATGTTTAGTGTTGTTTCAATCAACTCCAACCCAGACGTAACGCAGATTCGAGGTTCAAGAACGCAGTGGCGAATGAATGTTGAGCAGAAGGATGAAGAGAGTGGACAAATGAGATGATGAGTTCTAGAGAGGCTAAATGGTGAAGATGCTGCTTTGTCTTTTGAAAAATGGAGCAAGGGCTAATTCTGCTTTTTATGAAAGGTTTTACCATTTAACTCAATGGTAGGGATCAAACCAAGAAAACAACCCCTCGAATTAGTTCATATTAAGAAACTTAAGGATGGTCCTCACAGCATGAGTTCAGCAAGTGATTAGAGTCATAAACCAGCTGTTCAAATGAGTTATGCTGTAGATACAAGTATTTGCATTATATCCATCAACTTATATAAATATATTCATTTGTGATCAACCTACATCATTCAAATTGACTACATTATAATCATTGTTCACAGTTAGGGAGATTGTTGTTAGCAAAACATGAACTTGGCAGAAGACCACCAAGTAGAAACCATTCTGTGCTCCTACTTCCCACATTTGAGGTAAAAACAAGTGCAATCCTAAATCCCACTTCAACCACTAGAAGTTGATCGGTATTGCGGGTAATAATGTTTACCACAGTAACAGATTATTGTTTTTTTTGGTGTAAATAATTAAGGATCGCTTATAACCTGGAAACAATGTTTTCTGAGATCTACCCCTGTACTAATACACAACTATTTTAGTCTTTCTTTATTACTCCATGCCATTATCTCATCATTTCAGTGTAATAAAACTAAATATGGCAGAAGACAGGGCTGTAATTGATGTTATTTATCTTTAGACTTATTTTGAGGACAAAACACAGTTAGCTTTATTTTCCAGCCTGAATGTAAATCCTGCTCCCGGTCATGTCAGAGAAGTGTGCTGAAGATGCAGATTTGAGCTTCATAGATCATAGACTGCATGGTAGCATGGGCCAAAAGTAGATACACAGCAAGGCAAGCTGTTTAACACCTTCCCCGTAGTCTTACACGGCGTTACAAAGCAAACGTTTAACTCGGAGTTTAGTGCTAAGTGGCGATCAGATCACAGCTGGATCTTCTTCCTGTGTGAAGAGCATGACTTGCGTTTAGCACTCCCAGCACAGCACCTGCTCTGCATGCTGATTGGTGTCTCCTCTCACTTTAGGACTAAACAAATCTGTCCTGTATATATGGATAGCAGTTGTTCCAGAGTCTCTTTGGACTACTTTGGGAAGTCCTTTTTTTTTTTTTTTGAGCTGCAGCCCTTTTACAGTCATCCAAAACACAAAGGTCTGGATAGTGTGGGGGATTTGTAAAAATATTTTTTCAAAAAAATGTCCCTGCCAAAAGCTTGTTTACATTTTCCATTTCCCCACCTTCAGCTGTGCATGCCGCTAAGCCAATGTTTTTTTTTTTCCCTTTACTTTTTGTTTCATTTATTATTGTGCACTTTAAAATCCAACCAAAATGATCTATTTCACTCTGATTCCGACTCGTCAAACAGGTGCGAAAGCGACTTGAGTTGTTTGGTGTTACCTTCCAAACACGAGGGGTGTGTAGGGCTGCAGTCTCAATAGACTTTCAGCAGGTGAAATTTCTTCAGCAACCTGCTGCCAATAGAGGCAGCAACCGGATACGGCCGTGTTTAAATATACAATCTGTTCCTGTAGGCAGCGACACTGCAGAACCAGGGATTTAATGTTGATTTAATATATTTTTTTAAAAGCCAAGCTGTATCAGATGGCCCGCTGTGACGCTACTATAATTGGTAATTTCATTATATTGTATTTTCAGAAGAGGCCACATTGATCATGTAGTTGTGATACAACTTTAATCCATGGGAAACCTCTTTGCACTCAGCTTGCATTTCTGGTGTCCCCCGTGGCATGAGTTGAAAGGTAGTCAATGGAATGAAAAGTGTATGTAGAGTGACTGCAGATTAAGTCATATGAGAGCATTTGTGAGAACCTTGACTTCAACCAATAATTCTACATTTTGTTTAAATATATATACATATATATATATATGTGTGTATGTATGAATGTATGTGTGTCTAAGTCTAATCAGATTTTCTTATTTATTATATAAATTATTCCAATTGGCAAAAGTTAAATTCATTTTTTGCCAGTTGTCTCAGTAATTTTTTCCCGATCCGGTGTTTTTTGTGCTCTGATTGGCTCACAGAAGAATTTGTGATCACTCTGAAGTTTTTTGTAGTCTTTGGTGGTTGTCTAAATTGTAGCGAGGATGCCGGAGTTGTCCGAGATTTAAAAACAATCACAATAAATGTGCACATTGTATATAAAGCAGTTGTGTTGTATTTATGATTTGTATCTTTTTTTACTGTTAGTAAAGTTCCTGTTCTACACTGTTGTGCTTTGCATTCCGGTTGTAGAAGAATTCAGAGGTTTATAACACTAGCATGTATAAAAGTATTATATGCGATGAAGCTTTAGTTTGTATCGGGTTGTAAAATTGGGTTGGTTGATTATTTTATTTGAAGCACCTTTAGGAGCGAGAACTAATCCAATCTCGATGTATAGCAAGGCAATCGAGGGCCAATTTAAAACCCAGTATTGGTTCTCTGACTGTCTTGTGACGTTTAAACTCAACCTTCTTAAACTATCTCAGAACTTTATCTATTAAGATCTAAGCCCTGGTGACCTGGGCTTTAAGTTTTATTATTCGTTCTTAATCTAGGCTTGTATATTTTATTAGTTAAATATGATGGTGTTTTTGGAGGAAGAATGAGAATAACATTTAGAGGAAGAGAGAATGTGAGTAACCTTTAAGAACTCTATTGTTAGCGAGTCTTTAACCAGCTGTATTTCAGGCTACAGTTTAGTCACAGGGACCAACATCTACTAACAAGTGCACTGATTGGGGAGGCTTGTGTTGTTTAATAAATATTTAATTTAAGCAGATCATCTTATGAATTATTAGATTTTGAGGTGAAGAGGTGAAAAATGTAACTCGGCCAAAAGAAATCGTTGTATATCGGCCATTTCTAAATGATTCTGAAGATATTCTGAAGGAAAACCCAATGTAGATTCCTTTTCTCAGAACAAATGATTTGTAAGTAGTATAGTAACAATTCCTTTTCATTGAATTCAGTTGTGTGTGACTCTATGATTTAGGAATTTTTGCCAAGACAAAATGGTGACAGTTCAACATGTATCGAATAGGCAGCATGTTTACCACTACAGGTGAGTCTTCAGGACGTTTTTTTGCCAAGCTTTTTGTTGTATTGTTAACTATAAGAAAGAGAGAGGGCATTGTGGAGACTCTGGTGAAGGAATGCCTATGGCTTTTATAGCGTAAGTGAAATTAGGAGCTCAGGCGTTTTTTTTTACACCTGGTATTAACATGCATCCTGGGTGATTTTATTGTAAGAGGACAGCACTAAATCACTTAAACTAGATTCAGGGGGGGTCTGGGCCACATATAACCACAAAACATTTGTAAGGTAAAAACCAAGGCTTCTCCAGGGTCAAAGTAATCGTCTGCATCATTGGCCTAGCTGAAAACTAGCGATTCTGTTTAGAAATCTCAGCAAAACACTAACTCTAGACTAATGGATAAATGCAAGACACGAGGACAGATGCTTTTTCTAGATTCTTTCATCAGTCTCCTGTTCCTTTTTTCTGATCTTTCATTTGTATGCCCCGTAATGGAAAAGTTTTGAAACGTGTACAAAATAGGATTCATGTGAATTTTCTGTCTGAAAACAAATGCTGATGTAATAAATGCACACGACAGCCTTCCACCTGCAGAAAGATTATATGAAATGTAACCCGATCCAGAACCAATCAAACCATAAACACACGAAACCGTAAAACGCACAAAAAACCATAAACACACAAAAGGCAGGGGGGGTGTTAAGTAAAAGAATATCAACACTGTAAGCATCGTCACATTGTTAAAAAGGGCTGAATTGAATTGTAATCCTTGGAGCAGTAGTAATATTTTCTGGAACAGAATGCAGTGTCATGTTCTATTTTGTGTTTAATGAACACGCATAAATATTTATTATACAGAAATAATGTGAAATTATGTGGTACACTCGATGGTTAGTGCAGCGAGGAATGATTCTCCTGAAGTGCTTATGAATAGAGCTTAATTGCAGCCTTTTGATCGTAAGAAGGCGCTTCAGGGATAACGGCGTAACGCGCAGCCGTCTGACACGATCGCGCAAATAATATCGACTCAGCATTTTTTGCCCTTCTAGAAAAGGCAGGAGTGTGGCGTGATGAATTTGCAAGTCAATGCGCTCTTCTGTAACGCTCCCTGGCATCGCTCGGTGGCCACTGATTAATTTGCCTGCGTTTTTCAATCGTGCCGACGAGTTCGCTTCCTGTCGTACTGCCGCGAACGCTAAAGCTTTGTGTGAATACCGAGGCCAGTTGAAACCGATGTAAGTGATGCACCATGCAAACAGTTTCCCTGAGCGCATTTCATAATACATTTCCGTGGATTCATGCGTCAGGATTTACTTAATTGTTCCCCACGTTAGCGTTCCATGTTTCGAGATTTCTGTCTGTACCCTGAGGGCTCGCTTAGCAAACACGAGGAAAAGGAATCAACGGAAAAGGGCACGTTTCTTCATTGACTAGGAACAGGACATGCTGGAGTTCTGGAAGTATGACTTGCATCTCTGTGTGATCACACAGCAGCAGAGTTCAGCAAGGAGTTAAACAGGTGTTGTGAAGTGTTCGATTTCTCTTTGTACCCCCTTTCCAGGTTCAAACACAGAGGTTTCGCAAACAAATAACTCGCATACTTTTAATTCCTGTTGATCGAGAAAAGGGCCGTGCAGGTAATAAGATTGCTGGTGCTGGCTTTTTGGAAAGAAATGCACGATGTGGTCGGAGCCAGAACCACAGCCGAGCTAAATAGTGCATGCTTTCCCGTCTCGGTCCCATTCCTGAACCCAGCTGTGTCTGAAAATAGTTAGCATCTGGCAGGCTTCTCTGTAACCAGACAAGTGTAATGGGTCTTAAGAGAAAGGAGAAATGAGAGACGCTTTTTTTTTTTTCACGAGGAAAACACGCCGGTACATGTTTGTGTTGTATCTTCTCACCAGCCATCTTGAGGAACCACACAGAGGTGCAAGTAGGGGCAGAATCACCTGGAACACGGATATGGTGATTCGTTTTTAGCCACGAATTGCTACAATAATGATAATCGTCAGAAAGTGAAGCAAACGAGCTATCAACAAGCATATTAAATATTTTTTCTGCGCTAGTTTACTGATGAATGGCAGAGCGAAAGTGTTCTTTCTTGTAAACCAGTGTGAAAGCAAAAAGCAATTAGTAAAAGTTCTGATTGTTTTCAGTTCCGATCAGATTTCCCATCTCACCTGCTGGGACTCCATAATCTCCAAAGTCCATTGTCTAATGTGGCATAATTGTGTCTGAAAGCCTTTCCAAACAAGACATTGTGTAAATGCATCAGTAGTAACTGGAGCCTCTGTGTAGGATAAAAGATCTGGACTGTCTGCTCCCTTATAGTTATTACTGGTTATTATATTAGACCAGTACTTTTGTATTGATATTATGGCTCCTACGTAGTGAAGCAGCTATGAATATCTGTTTCCACTTCTGTTTAAAGCAATTTACAACACAGAGCTGGTGAATAGTCTATTCGGATTGGTCAGAACCAACATGGCAACCATTCCATAATTATACACCATGCAATTTTGTCAAGACTGTGGCTAATTAGAACCGACTTCACTATACAACAAGAGAATGACCTGAAGCATACGGTCAGCATGGAATTCCCAGTCACCAAACATATTTCGTTAATTTGGCAGAATATATGCGAAAAACGAACTGTCCAAATCAATGAATTTTTCATTTGTTAAAAACTGTGTTGTGTAAAACGCGATGGTGCGACACATCTATAATCAGTGGTCCCACTGTCTTGGAATTTTTAACGATTTGTGCCGTTATGCGCCGATCTTGTGTCGGTCACATGTTTTTTAACGGGATACGAATCCACTGGTCAGATTTACTGGAATGCGGTACAATTCGAAACTTTGCTTGTGTTTGCATTTTTGTCTCCAAAACAAAAAAATCGAATGCGTGTGAAAAGAGAAGAACGGAGCAAAACGTGTAGCGTGACCACCCCCTTTACAGACAAAGTGCCTTGCATACTTTACAGGACGGAGAAGGAAACACTATCCGTCTGCTTAGTAAAATGACAAGCTGTGCCTTTGCAAAGCGCAAGAAAGGAAGTCTTTCAGATGTTGCACATAATTTACCGTAACTGTAAACGTTGAAACCGTTTTACAAATTCAACAATGCGCTAATTGGCAAATCGCCGTCGTACAAGCGAACAGACACCAGACCATGTGATTACACGAAAATGATACTCTACAAGTGATAGCGACGTGCCACTGTGTGTTGTGCGGCATCACGCCACCCCCAGCATTTATTACTTGTGTATAACCGCATGGCCTGGAGTGTGTTATTAAATACGTGACGGCGGCCCTGACAGTAGTGTCTGCTGTAATTTGAAATACACGAGATTCACGGAAGGGGGTTGGAGTTTCTGGTTAATATGATGAAGTGCTTTTTTTTGTCTTGTAAGCTTCAAGTAAGAGAGAGAAAAAAATTACTGGCTGATGGGAAAAGGCCTGTTTATAGCAGGAACGAATTTATGGCATGGATGTTTCACATTATCACTATATAAGTACTAACTATATCTAAATGGTTTAAAAAGCACGATTCATCGTTCATAAAAAAAAAAAATAAAGATCATAGCTTGAGACAGATTGCTGTAGTTAGAGGAAGGAATCACTTCAGGGCACACTGTTATTGAATCACATTTCTGAGTTGGCAGCAGTCTTCGGCCGCACCACACCATGTTGTTGTGCATGCCATATCACGTTCCTCTCCCTACTTATCAGACCAGGCTGTGTTGGTCTTCTGCATACTTTTTTAGCTTTGCTGCTTTAAAATCTGATGGCAATGTTTCCTGATGGAATTGTGGCTTTTGGAGACTGAAGGTTTGCTACCAGTGTTAAAACTATTCTGTTCTGACATACCTTTTACACGACCTTGTGTCTCCCGAGGTCAGCTTATCTCAAACCATCACCTGGCACCTATTATTAAAACAAACTCATCGCTTACGTCTGTCCAGCCACTGTTTCAAAACAAGCCCTGGAAAAAAAAATGTCCCATTTAACACCATCGTTTATTATTAGGACTATTTTAGTTATGCAGTAGTCATTGTGGTACTGAGTGGTGTGTGTGTGTGTGTGTGTGTGTGTGTTTCTGAGTGACAGGGCAAAGAAATAGGGAAGTTAGTCATTCTGACTAAGTGTCTGCTGGTTTACTCGGTGAAAACCGTCATATAAAATTGATGGCTGCCTCATGGGCAGGAATATCAGAGTAAACCACTGACATCTGCAGTCTCTCCAGATATTTTACTAGTTATACATCGGTAGGCACGAACACACACGCAGTCATTCATCTCACTCTTAATTACAACATCACACGTGTTTATGATATTTTTGCACACCCTGCTCTATGCCGGAAAATGGGAAGTCTGAGAGTGAGGTATTGAGGGCAAGAGGTGATCTGGACAGGAAACAGTGAACATCTATTAAACTATTTGCAGCATTCTTATTAAGAGATTGCGAGTCGAGGGTCGGCTGGAGAGCATTGCGTTTTTGGCAAGGTTTCTCGCTCGTTATTAACAGGCCATGCTCATAAATCTGTCATTGTGAGCGATACCAATTCATTTGTCTGTACATGTCTAAAATTTCCAGTGCCATGACTTATAAGAATTTAACTCTGATTGATCATTATTACCAGGTAAACCCGGGATATTTGACTGGTTTACAGTAACTATTGCAAAGACTATAAAGTCTGAAAATCTGAAAATGTGTCCACTTAACTTCACTTGTCCAAGCGAAATAAAAAAAATATGAATAAATGTGTTTGTTAAAAGAGTTTAAATGAAGAAGCCATTATTCTTTAACCAGAAATTAAACACTGTATTAAACACTGCTGTTTAGTAATGTAAGAGCATGAGAATGAGAATGTAAGAGCAGGCTTACCTGTGAAAAATATATATATAAATATCTGCGATTTTATATTTATATTTCTTTCAAAAATGAAAAATATCCAGTCAGCTAAGTATTTGCAATAGCTGCTGCCAGTCAGCAGTTCCTGACCGCACAGCTGGTAATATTATGTCCTTTCAATTGTGATTTTTTTTTAAATGGTTAAATGCAAGAAGGGAAACAGGTTTCTTAGTTTTCAGGTTTCCTAACCTTCTTGTTCATTGTACAGCTACGAATAAAAAGCTGTCCCAGGTGCTCTGGCTATTGAATTGTTCCCCCCCCTCTAGAGACTGTAGTTAACCAGCTGAGCAGTTTAGACAGAATATCAGTGATACGAAGCCGGTATCGAGCCGGAGACCTTTTGTAAGGGGTACGAGCACCACAGGAACACCGTGTTTTATGATATTTTGCTCTACTGACTCAATAATGTGGCTACGCTTATTGTTTAAAAAAGAATGTAGTCTTAAATAAAGAATTTTAATGACTGTACAGGTCGCCTCAGTGAAACAGTCACAAAGGCAGCAGCAAGTCATAAACAACATATTTATACAAGTTAACACTTCAAATCCTGTAATTTGCCTCGTCAACAAATATAAACTCAAAGAGTTTACTGTGAAGTGTTCCTCTGTGAGAGCTTTTAACTACTGGATTAAGCGAGTGTTTTAGTGCTTCAATTTATTCCAGCTGTGTGCCATGTAAAAATAAAAAGTGCGGAACAGCTCTTGAAAAACACATGAAAACTAATGGCATCAGCACAGCAGGAGAATAAAAATTGCCACCATGTAAAGCCCATGTTACTTGCTTTCTGTTCTGCTGATGGTGGTGGCCAAACCCCCCCCCTGTTTCTGAAGCATTGCCAGAAGTCACCATTCCCAAAATCCACATGGGTGTGTCTTGAGGAGGACATACCAGTCACACTCATTCAAATGAACGGGTATTATTTCACAATAGACGAACGAGTATGGCAGAGCTAGTGGAGGCTCAGTTATAGTAGCAATTATGGTTTTCAGTCAGAACACAAAGATTTGCGTCAGGAGTCTGACCCGTTTCACGCGAGATTACACAGTGGACGGTGATGTTTGGAAGGAGCAAATTGTGATGGTCAGCGGGCACAAACGATCCTTCTATTATCCACTTTAATCTTTAGTTTGAGCCTGGCATTGGATAATTATTTTTTTTTGTATCAAATTAGACAGAAACTGCAGCATTAAAAATAATTAATCAGGAAGTGTTTTTTATTTTATTTTATTTTTTTCTTCTACTTCATTGAATGGCCATTTTTTTCTTTACATATTGATATTAGGAGAGGATATAAGGAATCTAAATGTTCTGTGAGCGAAGTCATATAACGATAAGAAAATGTGCATGCCAGTGTTAAGAGTTTTTTGTTATGCATTTCCTAGACCAAATTCTTTCCCCAAACGTCCCTCATTTTGCGTTTTGTCAATGTGTAACGACTTTCTACAAATGATGCCACTTTTTTACTCCTATTTCATATCACAAAATCAGATCTTAAGGAATCATCATACTTTTAACACCAACATGTAAAAGGTACCTTGTGGTGCTGTAGACCACAGTGAGCGCTACATTTGGCTGCATTTGTTTTTGGTTGTAAGAAGACAGAAATTGCAGGGTAGCCATACATATCTCCACTCAACAAGGTCATTGAGATTGTTATGACCTGCAAACCCCTCCTTTTCTCACTTATCCTTCTTACTTCCTGTGTCATTGGAATTTCACTCGGGTTTACCCTGGTTTAATTTGCTTACCTGGGGGAAGGGTTCTGGCCAAGAGGTGTTACATTTACAGTTTGTTAAAACTTTCAAGAAGTTTGTCATTTCAACTGTATATATGGGTGACTCAGTCGTCGTCGTCTTCTTTCGGCTTCTCCCATTAGGGGTCGCCACAGCGGATCATCTGTCTCCATTCCCCCTCTGTCCTTTACATCTGCCTATTTCAAACCAACTACCTGCATGTCTTCCTTCACCACATCCATCTTCCTCCATCTTCCTCCTCTCCTAATTCCCAATTTCCACTGGTACCCTGTTGGCTAACGATACCTGTGGCGGTTGTTGTTAATCCGGGCCTCGACCGATCCGGCAAGAATTTCTTTATTGTGATCCACATATTTGATTTGGCACATGTTTTACGCTGGAGGCCCTTCCTACCGCAACCGTACCTATTTATCCGGGCTTGGGCACGCTAAGAGTGCACTGGCTTGTGCAACCCTAATGTCTGGGTTCGCAGTGCACGGTAAAATGAGAACGTTTCTCCAGGACCCTGGTGCTACATAAAACAACATAGTGCTACATTACACCACATAGAGCTACATAAAAGGACACAGAGCTCAGGACTAAAGTAAGTTTTTTCGCTACATAAAGTGCATCGTGTGCTACACAGTGCAAACAGTGCACCAGACAATACAAGACAGTTTGGGACAGATACAGAAAAATATAAACCCAGTGAATAATGTTATACAATACGATGTTTAAGAGAACTGTATACAAGAGTGTACTTTTAAGTAAACACAAACTGTAAACACGAAAGGTTGTGCAAAACCATACCAGCAACACTCAAGTTGTGCAAAACAGCATGTAAACAGTTATATAGTTATAATAGAATAATACAATTTTATATTTACGATTTACCCTGTAAGTAATTTCAGTCTTGTGCTTTTTCATGATTGAGTTGGGAAGTTGCTATAGTGCCTGCGTAAGAGGAGGTAAGCAAGAGCTTTCCAAAAAGAGAGAAAAATTATATATCTTCATTACCTCCTCTTTCAGAGAAGCTGATACAGCAGAACAATACTGAACATGGTTACTTGCTCTTATTACTGTATTTTCCGGACTATAAGCCGCTATTTTTTTCCCACGCTTTGAACCCCGCGGCTTAAACAACGAAGCGGCTAATTTATGGATTTTTCCTGGGTTTTTCCCGGTTTTACAAGATTCAAGCCAAAAAAACTGAACCCCATAACATTAGACCAATGAAATTGCAGAACGGGTTCAGGTGAACCAATGAAACTCTTTATATTAAATCAGATGCGCTCCCACTGAATCGGGCCGCACCACATCATAAATATGGACGATGTTCCTCCGACGTATGACCTGCCGCTCACTCGGACTGTCTACAGGAAATGCGAATCATTCGTCACGCTGAAAACAACCGGGCATGAGAAAAGCTTCACCGATGGTGATTTTTAAATGCACGACGATGCCAAAAGAAAAACTCTCGAGAGAAATTGTTGTGAAAGGAAGGAGGAAGACAGTGAACAATGGCGTTCTTGGTAGGGTACTGTTTAGATACAAGCCGTGTAACAGACACTGTCTTTCGTTAAAGCCTGTGTAAAGTTCATTAGTTTCAGTGTAGACTAATTACGAACATTACGAACAGCACATTGCTGTTTTGATGTGTAAAGCAGGAACAAAGCTCTGATATCGAAGTGGGATCTCCACTGAAGCAAGTGTGAGGGTTTTTTTTTGTGAATTTAAAATCTTTTGGTTGTCTAGTGTTGGGCCAGTGACAGCAGCAGCAGATGAGTCACCAAATACAGAATCCTCTAAGCAGGAGTAGAGCATCAGGATGAATCAAGCAGAGCTGGAGGGCAAGAGGAGTCGCAGCAGGACAAAAAAAAGTGTCAGACTTTGGCCCTTACATCACATCAGGCAGCAGGAGTGCATGTACAGCTTGACAGGGTGAGAGAGAGACTAAATTAAATGTGTTTCTATACTACGAAAGCTTGAGGGTGTATATTGTGAGACAGTGTAAGCAAGGACTCTTGTATCTATGGCTAAACGGCTCAAAGGGAGAGTTAGAATGCAACATTTATCTCAGCACGACAGGAAACTCATCATGAAAAATCTCACTTTATGCTTAAAATTCACATGTAAACTCCTTGTTCACGTGAGTAAAGTTCCTGCGCCAAGTAACAGTGGTGGAACTCCAGCCATGACGTTCACATCCATATCCTGTGGTGAGATTTCACTAATCGATATCCTGTTTCGCCCTTCAACTGTTTTGTCAAGGCTGAGACTTTCAGGCTTTGAAATATTTTCTCACAGCAAGCTCTGGAACCGGGCCAAAAGGTTTCCGAGAGCTACACACTCATTCATGCCGTGGCGCTTTTTTTTTTTTTTTAGCGGCCTTGTTATTCCAAAATGTGCTGTGAATAGTGAAAGAGGACAAGCGCACCAAAGTAAGCTAGCGCACTAGGTGTAGTGGGGAATAGGAATCGATAATTGATTGAAAGACAAGTCCAGTTTGCGCTCTTAATTAAAGGTGTGTGTGTGTGTGCTTTAAATGTTCAAGGTATTCAGGCAACAGGAACCTCTTGATATGTATTTGATCATACATATGAAGCAGTTCATTCATTGTAATTAGATACTAAATTGCAGTCGATCTGAGACGCGTCGTCTCACTCGCACCGTGAGAATGCAGCGTCAGCATTTTGGCACGCACTGTGTTCGCAGTGTTGGGGTTTGTGATGATAAAATGCACCGGCCAGAGACAAGCAAGGCTTAATCCAGTGTCCGCATTGTACAACAATGCTGGTCTGGCGTGCACACACACACACACACACACACACTCCCTCCCTTCCCTTCCCTTTTGCTGTCTGACTCATTAAGAATAATCTGCTTTTCAAATGAACAGGGTCGAAGGTCAGTACAGAACAAGTAGGTCATGACTCCATCTGTTACTCATGTGGGAGACACACTTTTGTTTCATTTAAATTATTTCACAAATTCAGATTGGAATAGTCTCTTTTTCTTTCCTTTTTGTTTGTTTGGTTAAAGAGGGTCTATGTTGTTTTATTCATTTCCTCACATCATCATCATCGTCACAGTTGCCCCTGGCTTGGTCATTAGAGATAAACTTAGAGTAATAAACCTAAGGGTAATATTGATTCATTTTTATTGTATGTTCTTAATTTATTCTGCATATTGAATTGGAATTTGAATGTAAGCCATTTTCCATTTCACACGCAGACCCCCGGCAGTGTTCATAACAGCTGAAATGCATCAGGCAAAGGTCTCTTAGATCTTCCGGATGCACGAGATATGCAGGCGAGCACGAGAACGTTGGCACTGCCATCGCCTCTGCTTGCGCACTCGAATGCAAATGTATGCATGAAGTATGCGCCAGAATCTTCCGCTTTGCATCTGGCCATATCACACCACCTCAGGGTGGGTTTTCTTCTAACACGGCACTGCCCACTAGACCGGTAAATCAATCAAGTGTGAGGAGTTCTTTTGGGTGGCAGAAAATTCATGTCTTCTCTGGGGTCCTTAGAATAATGTTATTTAGTAGACTATGGGATGATCTGGGCATGTTCTCCGCCTCAGCTGTTGCAGAGAACTGAAGGTGAGCTGAAGTTGCATATGTTCAAGGTAGCAAATGATGCTTGATGTTTGCCTTTTGTTGGAGTGACGGCTGCTGCTGCTGCTGCTGATGTTTCTGGTTTTCACTGTCCAGCATTTATTTTTTTTATGTTTATAGCTTGAATTTTCTCTACACACTCTCCTTGTATACAATCATAATGGTGACATTCATTCATTATTTATTAATAATTATATAGTGCTAATAATAATCATTTTATCAGAATAAAATTTAGGTCATTTGTTTGTCACCTTATCTTTTTGTTTTTTGCTGACAATTTTGCGGAAACCTTGGTATAATAATGGATGCGTTGTAGCATTTAGACATTGATTGATAATTTACTTGCTCACGATCTGATCAGACCCAGCATATTTGTAGCGCTAAGTGCAGAGAATTTCTTTCTTTCTTTCTTTCTTTTTGTTTGTTTCTTTCTTTCTGTTTGTTAGTTTGTTTGTATTTCTTTCTTTCTCTCTTTCTTTCTTTTTGTTTGTTTGTTTGTTTGTTTCTTTCTTTCTCTCTTTCTTTTTGTTTGTTTCTTTCTTTCTTTCTTTCTTCCTCTCTTTCTTTTTGTTTGTTTGTTTTTCTTTCTTTCTTTCAGTGTTTTTCTTTCTCTCTCTCTCTGTTTGTTTGTTTTTTCTCTGTTTGTGTCTATCTTTTTCTTTCCCTCTCTCTCTTTTTGTTTCTTTCGATCTTTCTTTCTTTCTTTCTTTCTTTCTTTCTTTCTTTCTTTCTTTCTTTCTTTCTTTCTTTCTCTGTTTGTTTGTTTCATTCTCTCTTTGTTGTTTGTTTATCTCTCTCTCTCTCTCTCTCTCTCTCTCTCTCTTTCTTTCTTTTTTCTTTTTGTTTGTTTGTCTTACTTTCTCTCTCTCTCTCTCTCCTTTTCTTTCTTTGTTTCTTTTTTGTTCTCCTTTCTCTCTCTCTTTTTCTCTTTCTTTCTTTCTTTTTTTTCTTTTTCATTCTCCCCTCTTCCTTTCTTTCTTTTTTTCTTTTTCATTCTCCCCTCTTCCTTTCTTTCTTTTTTTCTTTTTCATTCTCCCCTCTTCCTTCCTTCTTCCTCCTTTCTTCTCTTCTGGATTCAGTTTTAGTTGATGGTACCCACATTTGAGAATAAATATAAAGCTTGCCCATGAATTCAGCATAAGTTAATAACTTGTTACAACATTCCAGCAGTCCAAAATAGCAAACAGTAAACATCGCTCAGCGTTCATCGCTCACTAATACAAAAAGCACGGTTTATACTGAAGCAGTTCTTTTATAATAGTTTAACTCTGATATTTGTGCCAGTCACGCCTTCTTACCAAATTTGGATCTCTTTGAAGGAACATCTAAATAAATATGTACTGTAAGAACTTTCGACACGAATGCTCCATATTATTTACAGTCAAACTACGAACACTACCTGAGAAGAGAGCAAAATAGATGGATTTCTCTGCATTGGTAATCAGCACCACTGAAAAATTACACATTGCCGATTTGATTTGATGTTCTCTGCAAGAAAGACACCATTGTGTTTGTTGCTTAGCAACTCCATGCACTTTCCCCTCATTATACCTTCAAGTTCACTTGGGAGCCCCCCACCCACTACAATCACATGGTTTCTATAAAATACATATTCATATTTTTCAGTATTAATTAGGCTATGTTTTTTTTACCGACACTAAAAAGAATGCAGTTATATCTGAAATTCGAATGTCTTTTATTTAGGTTAGCCACAAATATGCCTAGATGGTGTTATGTCTACATTTTTGTATGCTAACCATGTAAAACTCGCTCCTGTCATCACCTGGGAATGCGTTTTTATTTATTCATATGGCTTGCTTCTGATTCAGGGTGTTCAGTGAGCTAGCCTTATCCTAACGGTGTAAAAGAACCTTCCTATTGCACTATACTCCCTGTAAGATATTTATTATTCAGCAACAGAAAACATTACACCGATAAATATCACATTTATAGCAATTAAACAGGAGAAAATCTGAAAACATCATTGCCTGGTCTTTGTTTTGTCTTTTTTAAAACTCCTTCATTCTATAGCTATTGAGTTTGAGTGAGTCTGTGCCTATGATGGCACCTGTTTCCTTTTCTGATATGTTCTTCTTGCTCATTCATCTCAAGTTCTGACATGTTGTGCCTTCTGACATACTTTTCTGCTCACCACAGTTGTAAAAAAAAAAAAAGTCTGTGGTTGAGTTATTATAGGCTTCCGATCAGTTAAAAACAATCTGCTCATTCTTATGTGATCTAGAAGTGCTTCTTCTATGAGAAACTTTTCTGTGGAATCTTTTGAGGCTGTTAATGCAGGTTTTTTTTATATACTCATGCCATCCTGTTTGGCACCAACCACACCATGGTCAACGAAGCCTCATTTTCCCCCCATTCTGAGGTTTGATGTCACCTAAATCTGCAGGATTTTATTCAATTCATGTTTATTTGTTCATAAAAAGCTCAAACCAGCTTTACACAATTAATGCAGTAACAAAGAAGGAATCTTTTTCTTTCTACTGCTTTTGTTAAGGGTCACCACAGCAGATCATTTGTCTCCACACCACCCTGTCCTCTACATCTGCCTCTTTCAAACCAATTATAAAGAAAGAATAAGATTGTTCTTAAGTGTAAGTTTGTCCCTGATGAGCGAGCCGGTGGCGATTGTGTCAAGGAAAAACTCCCTGAGATGGCATAAGGAAGAAACCTTGAGAGGAACCAGACTCGAGAGAAACCATCCTCATCTGGGTTGCACCGAATGTCCATTTGTTACAGCTAAACAATGTTGAGGTGTGCAGTAATCAAATGCAACCTGTAGTCCTGAGTCATTGTGACAAACTGTTGACATGAAGTACAGTCCAAATCCTTTTTGAAAAAGCCCTGGTAATTAATGAATCTCCAGGGTGTTGAGGTGAAACCATTCCCAGCTGCACAAAGTGGCGTCCAATTAAAGAGAAAACCATCCAGAGGCGATGTCTTTGGATTGGGATGCCAGCTTGAATGAGCTGTGGTAGAGATGTTCATATAGTATATTAGACAACACAATAGCTATTAGGACACCAGATTTCTTTATTTCTGAAGCTTGTTATCTTACTTTTAGTCTTTTAAACACTCCTATGAAATTTACAGGATGCCCGCGCATGGATATGGGTGATATTCCGTTTACAAGTCACTCATTGTTTATTGTTTCTGGCTTCGGTCGTTCCCGGTGTATATCTGTGCCAACGGTGATAGTGCTGACGGCATGGAAACGACGTGGCGGCTGCTTTGTTATTAATGCTGTTAGGTTCAGATCTGTGCTCCGCATTGTATGATTTATTCCCTTCTGGTTCTGATCGGGACTTCATTGGATACCACAAAACTGAAACGGCGTGTTTAAAGGAATGCCTTAGAATGAAGACTTGGGTTGGAAAGAAACCTGCTATTTCCAGACTACAGTTACATTACAGGGAAATGATTTTTGGATTGAAGCACACACGAATATCATAAATACGCATGGTAATTGAGAACCTTTGTTGTAAATTCAAATAAGATCGCTATTCCCTACTCTCTTAAAATGATCCAACGGTTTCTTACTTTTTCCAAAAATGTGGTATGACAACCTTATATGTAACGATAGTCGGTTAGTTTTGCCGTGGATGGAAATGCATTTGTAAAACTTTTTGCAGGATTGGTAGAATCTGTGTCCTTTCAGATGCTCGGCTTTTGAATCCGAGATATTCTTGCCCACCATAACATATTCGCAACTTTAATTAACTTGGCTACATTTGAGGTTTGTGAAATCTTTTTTTTTTTTTTGCTGAATTTGCATACAAGTATAACTCTGAAAACTAAACCCATTTAGAACATTTAACTTCCATATTACATAAAAATACAAATATATAAATACATTTCAGATTTATTTAGGAAATTTCGACTTTTTTCTCGCAATTGCGACTTTATTTCTTATTAACATCCAACATTTCTGGTGCATCGACCTGTAACCATGCTCTCGGCCTGAAGTTTGAAGCTGTTGGTGTATGAACGAGGCTCCTCTGCTTCATCTTTTTTGTTCCTCCAGAGCTGATTGTTACACAGAGTTCTCTCCAGGAATCGGAGGCTTAGTTTAATACCATGCGATTCTATTGTCTGTAGTCTATTTCATTTTCAATGTGTCAAGCTTTTTGGCAAGGGTGTAATGCTGCCCATTTGGACGAAAAAAAAAGTTGGAATTGGAGGAAAAAGTCAGAATAAGGCAAACTTTTTATTTTTTATTTTATTTTTTAATGTAAGGAAAAGGGGCATTTATATGTATCTTCTCGCCGTTCCTCCATTTTTCATTCTGCAGCGTCTTCAGTGTTAGTTTAGCGGGTGGTGCGTCAGTAAAATTGGTCCGTGGGGAAAAAGCAGTGCTCTGTGTGTAAATAGACTAAACAAAGCTTTGAGGCAAATTATTTGCCATGAGGATTTTTTTGTATTCAAATTACTCAAATTACTCGAGGGTATATATATATATTTATTAATTTTTTGGTTAATCAAATTTTGTATGCCATTGGGGGTGTAACATACCAGCTTCCAAAATGTGAACATGGTAATGCGTTATTTACATCCTGGGAATTTGTGCTTTATTTAATACGCATGTAATGCATTTGCAGTCTTGTTTACCAGGTCACATTTTCATTCTTTGTAGCTAGCCATTGAGAACTGCACTCATGAAGTTAATTAGCAAATCACTTCAGATTGTTGCAACGGCCACCAAGCATAATACATTTCACAGCAATCAGATTGTAATGGTTTAAAAGAGTTCTCCATAAACATCAGACATTGGAAATTAAACTTTGGAGTTTAATTTCTGCTATGGAGCTAAAATTTGTTTTGTTGATCATTTTCCCCAGATCAAAATCGAATTTTTATTTTTTATTTTTGGCGAAATTATACGTATTATACATTTACATACATTTTATCAATTGCAATGTGCATTGTTTCTGATTCTGATTTTCTGAAAAAAAAGTGTATGAGAATTGGGTAAAAATCTTTAAGTCAGTATTGTTTATTTTATTGTATATTATCGTATTTATTGTTCAATTGCTATTAGCCATGAATTAGAGAAATCTCAGCTGTTGGCTCTTTTAACTCTGGTCTGTTTTTCGCAGGTGTGTGAATGATCAGGCATGACCGTTCCACAAGATCACCATGCAGGCCTAAGAAATATTGCACTGATGCCCATAGTCTGTGGAAACCAAAGGATAAGGACATAGTCGGAGTGGAGCTAGCTGCCACATCCCCATCCTCAAAAGATGCTGCAGACCTAAGATGTTTAGTTGGTGAGGCGTCACCATGACAAGCCTGAAACGCTCACCTTCTGAGAGGCCTGCTGCGGGGACGGTCCAGGCCCCTGAAGAATTATACACTCGTCCTTTACGCCAGACCAATGGAGGGGTAAACCTTCTGCGTCCAGAAAATGCTTACCAGTCAGGAGGCATGATTGGAGTACCAAAGATGGGAGTTCGAGCCCGGGTTGCTGACTGGCCACCTAGGAGAGATGTGTTAACGGTGCGACTACCCGGTACAAATGCCGAAGCAGTGAGTCACACAGGAGCAAGCTCAGGTAGTCAGCCCAAACTTGGTGCTCTTATTGGTCCTCAAGATTCTTTAATGCTCCAAAGCATACAAAAGACACTTCAGAGCAAGTTAAATCCAGCCAGTTGTGAAATCTTCCTGGAAGAGCAGTTGCTCACAGTTGATGACCATAGAAGCTCCTCTCGTGGTAATACCAGACGCATCCGGCAACGTAGCAACAGTGACATGACCCTAAGTGAAGTTGATGGTAGTGGGGATAGTGGGGAAGATTGGGGCACTGTAGGCACAAAGTGGTCTCCACTACACCGGGAGTATGGTAGCACTTCCTCCATTGACCAGCATGCAGTTTCCTCCTCTGAAGTCTCAAGGAATAGCTTTTTTGAGATGTTAAAGGGCTATGAAGGGGAGAAGCAAGACCAACGTAGCCCAGCACCTGAAAGACTGGCAGAAATTCTCACAGTCTCAGGCAAAGAGCAGGATCGAATGGATACTGCCGTAGAGGACTTGAGAAATGAGTCTCCTTCTAGTCGGTTAAGAGAACGGGACAAACCTCCAAAAAGAAGATCCAAATCAGAGACAGGGGGTGAATCAATATTCAGGAAGCTCCGCAGTGCTAGGACAGATGTGGATTCTCCCAGGGTGGGTTCTGATTTAGAGGACAGCCGTCTTGAAGACTCCAAACCTCCTTTGAAGCCTTGGGTCTGCCAGAAAGGTTTTGCACACTATGATGTTCAGAGCATGCTGTTTAACATGAATGAGGTGATCCAGAACAGAGAGAACTCTGCAGCCAAATGCAAAAACACTACTTCTGGTGCCTCTGCTGCTTCTGCTTTTTCTGGATCCGCAACATCCACTTTATCATCAACACACAGCCTGCCGTACAGCTCTCCTGGTGGCAGCCAAGAGGAACTGAACCTGCGGGATAGTCCCACTTTGGACACAGCTGATGATGACGATGGCAACGGACTAGTACGCAAATGTCCCTGTTTCTGTACTGAAATTGGGGGTGACTTTAGACATAAGGTAGGGGTTGCTGTACCCGCTGAGTTGGGGAGTGGGAGTTCCAGGGCTTTTGGTCAATCCGAAATTACACTAAGCCTCCATTGCACCAATGGAGGCATCGCTGTTGTAGAAGGTCCAAAAGATGCATCCGCCTTACTCAGTGATCGGGACAAGCAGTATGTCATTGAGCATGTGGACCATGGAGCGTATTACTACAGGAAACTTTTTTACTTGAGAGGTAAGGCATATACTTTGGCTTACAGGGCAAGACACTGTGTAGCACACAACTTACATTCTGTGTGTATTTGCAGAGCATTGGAACTACTTTGGTATAGATGAGATTTTGGGACCAGTGGCAATAAGCATAAGGAGAGAGAAGTTGGAGGACCACAAGGAGCATGGCCAGCAGTATAACTACAGAATTATATTTCGAACCAGCGAGGTTAGTACACCCCTACCCTCTCTAAATAAACAAGAGACCTTTGTTCGTAGTTTGTTCTCGCAATTTTGGACATTTGTGAAAAGAATTTCTAGAAAAGGCAACCGAGTCCCCATGTATTGATTTGGATACTAATAATGCACGGACTAAAGGAATGCACCAAAAGCTTCTGTGGCAAACCTTCGCCTTAAAAAAAAAAAAAAAATACCACTTAGAGGCATTTATCTCAGTGTACCTTATTTTTCGGACTGTAAGCCTCTACTTTTTTCCCACGTTTTGAAAGGGCTTAAACAACGAAGCGGCTAATTTATGGAATTTTTCCTGGGGTTTTCCCCGTTTCCCAAACTTCAAGCCAAAAAACTGAACCACATAACATTAGACCAATGAAATTTCTGAACGGAAACGAAAAAAACGCACCTCACCTGGGTTCTGAGCTGCACGGCATCGGGAGAAAAGCTTCACCGATGGAGATTTTTAATCACACAACGATGCCAAAAGAAAAACTCTCGAGAGAAATAGTTGTGAAAGGAAGGAGGAAGACAGTGAACAATGACTTTCTTGGTAGGCTACTGTTTAGATACAAGCCATTGTAATGCGTTGAGTCTGGGTGAAGGGAGAGCTCGCTAACTACTGTTGCAACAGAAATCATATAAGCACAGACAGGTTTCCAAAACTCGTGCTTTTTAATTTTTTTTTGGCAACAGCATTACGGTTTAGTCAAAGTAACTTAGAAATGAGCATCAGAAAATAATAAGGACATATTCCTCTGTCTTGCACACATGCAGTGATACCGGAAAAAAAGGCGGCGGGATATTTCCAAAATGTCGCAACATATTTCACTCGTTACATCGTGTAACAGACACTGTCTTTCGTTAAAGCCTGTGAAAAGTGTATAAGTTTCAGTGTAGACTGAATCTGTAGGCTTATACACAGGTGCAGCTTATTTATGTTCAAAATAAAAATATTTCTAAAATTCAGTCGGTGCGGCTTATATGTTGAGAGGCATCACTATTTGTGGTACCATAATGCATGCAAGTGGAGCGTAGGTGTAGCCAGCACTGAATTTGTAAGATCCTGTTGTGCATTTTTTTTAAAACAGCAATAGAAAATGAGACGTCCATAAAATTATATGATTTTTTTAGTGTTCTAAATGTATTTGTTTTATTGCTATTAGGACACCTGATTTTTATTTTTAAAGCTTGTTTATCTCTTTTTTACTTGCTTCTTAGTCTTTTAAACACCTATAAAATGTAACAAAAAATAAATAATCCTTGTGTGGAAATATTAATCACAGTAATAGTAAATGAGACATCCATAAAAAAAAAATTATCTGCTCTAAATGTATTTTTCTGCCCTGATTGTGTTTACTAGGCTTATTTTTGTTATGCATGTCCATAAATCTGGCACTGACCGTATCTTATATTGTTTAGCTCACCACTATGCGTGGCTCTATACTTGAAGATTCGGTACCTTCCACCGCCAAACATGGCACTGCTCGAGGGTTACCTCTGAAAGAAGTTCTGGAGTACCTGCTTCCAGAGATGGACATCTCCTGCCTGCGCCTTGCCCTCAATACACCAAAAGTCACAGAGCAGCTGATGAAATTGGATGAGCAGGGGGTATGAAGGCAAACTGCATTGGCTGTTAGCTCATTCTAACTGTCTCTTTGATCATGGAGCTCAGCGAGGCTAATTTGATGTAGTTTTTCTGCATTTATATTGCAGCCGCATTATTTATCTCTTCTTGGTTTTTTTTTTTTTTTGCTTCCTCAGCTCAGTTTCCAGGTGAAGGTGGGGGTAATGTACTGTCGTGCAGGACAGAGCACAGAGGAGGAGATGTATAACAATGAAAATGCTGGTCCCGCTTTTGAAGAGTTTCTGCAGCTGCTGGGAGAAAAAGTGCGATTGAAAGGGTTCAACAAGTACAGAGCTCAGCTGGACACCAAGAGTAAGAAATGAAAATTGTTCAGAATCATCATCATAAATAAAATAAATGTTTTTTAACTGGTGGTTTGACAGGTTCTGATTACATTTAGTCAATTATTGTGTTAATGACAATTTTTTAATTATGAAACACATTTTTATTCAACGTGTTCTATACAAGTTGACTTATAAGACTACTTGTTCTTGAGTTGACCTTCATTCACTTTAACTGGCTAATAGCTTGTGGAAGTCTTCAGCTCTCCAAGAACTTGATTACTGCATGACACGATTCAATCAGGAAACCCCAATGAGCTATAGGCAGAATATGCAGAATCTATAGGCAGATTTTTTTTTGTTTCTTTAATCACACTTGCAATGTTAAAATGACTACTTTAAACAATGTCTTTAATTCCACATCCTGTTTGTCCGATTTACAGCCATGCAGTCTATACGTATCGTGTTCTTCAAATGTAGACTTTCAGAATAGATTGCATGATTTTAGCAAAAATATTGCTTTATCCGTTTAGGAATTACAGAGTAGTTCCATGTTTTTCACAGGCCCGATAGTAATCGGCTGCTAAGCTTTTCCATGGCCAGGTATGGCCTGTTTCCTCTTTATTTCATGTCAAGTCAAGAAGCTTTTATTGTCATTTCAACCATTTATAGACAATGTTTCTCCAGAACCCTGGAGCTACATAAAACAACATAGAAAAACATAGAGCTACAAGAAGGCAGAGTCTCGGCACATTATTATTTATTAGTGTTGTCCTCGCCACATAAAGTGCATCGTGCGCGTCCTGGTGCAAACAGTTGGTGCAAGACGAAGAAAACAGACAACATAAGACCGTGTAGAACAAATACACAAAACACAAAATAACCAGTAACTGCCATTAAACCTATTGTATGGTATACAGTAGAGTGTGCAAAAGAGAACTGTATACAGGTGTGTACTTAATATAATTAATATAAATAAACACAAAACGTTAACACAACCGTTTGTGCAAAACAGCATGTAAACAGTAATATAATTATAATAAAATAACAATATAATATGGGTGGTGCTGTAGACATGGAGGTGTGAAATGAGTATGAGTGTGTTTGAGTTCATGTTTGTAGCAGCTCATTAACACACAATCGAGCAACACTGAGTTTAGTTCTGTGTGTTGAGGAACCTGATGGCTTAAAGGGGGAAAAAATGTTGCACAGCCTGGATGTGAGGCCCGAATGCTCCCATGACATAAAGAGATAAAAGTTTAGAACTAATTCCAATTGCAGTTGTTCATGAAACTCTTTAAACTTAGTGGTACCACACAAGACAAGAAATGCCAGATTAGACTTTGTGAGATTCTCAAAAAGATACTGAAGCAATATTTTTGCACAAGTAAATCCAAGATTGACCAGAATTAAAGGAAGACTAAGGAGAATAAAAGGAAGGCTTGGTGATCCAGAGTGTATCTGTCACACACTGTGGTCTATGCAACCCAACCGAACACAAAGAAATGAATTAATGGCCGGGTTCGTCACCCGACCTTAACCTAATTTGAGCATGATTTCACAAACTGAAGACAGAAAGACCCACAAAAAGGCAAATCATTGAAGGAAACTCAGCATTTAGTGATGTCCCTGTAGTAAATATCCGCTTTTATCCATCCTTACACAAATATTATTTCAGATTTTTTTTAAGTGACGTCCTCACCATGCTTAATTTCTTAAGCCTCTTATTCTTTTACCCTGTTTCTTACTCTGCAGCTGTACCTCCTTTCTTTAATTCCTTTTTTCCCCCCAAAAGACTTTAAATAAACCTGAGGGATACCACAGTCACATGTACTCATAGTCCAGTTGCCTGAATGAACCTTTTATGCTTCTAATAAAAACATGATGGATAATTCCAACCATACACTCTGTCCTCAAACATCCACGTTCATTCCTTGAAATGCTGCCCCATAATCGGAATTTCCTTTCTGTCAGAAGGCAGCTGAGAAGCAGATTTCTTTTGGTTGAATGCTGGTATTTTCTTTTCCTCAGGTATAAATTATAGGCATAAATTGTACATATTTCTGTCAAAATACTGCATTTTTGTTAGTTTTTTTAACAGCTAATGTTTACTTTATCATTTAAGGGAAAAAATAACCACCACCCAAAGTAGCTAATGGGCATTGACACATTTTTATTCCAATATTGTCAGCATGTTACCCTACAGTCACAGCAGCAAGTGACAGCTCTAGGTAAATGCATGATGCAGAATTGAAGAGAAAAGAGATTTTAATTGGGTTGTTCCTCAGTTTAAAGCAAATTTGGTTTGAGATGGTAAAAACGACAGATTCAAACCAATGGACTTGAACGATTGCTCAGGCAAATCCAGTGGCATGTGTGTGGTCCAACATTTCTTCAGATCCCCACTCACAGTTGAAGTTTCTACCAGTTCCCATTTACTATTTGATGTGCGAAAAAGGAAGAAAATTACAAAAGTTTTTGCCCTTATTCCTGTCATGTTATATACAACCTGTCTTTCAATGTGTATTGAAACAATCTTGGAAAGTTGTCTCTCTCGTGGGTGTTTGTATCTGGATTATATTGCTTTGCTAATCTGCCAACAGTTTTAGAATAAAGCCTAGCATGTAACATATAAATCTATCAACCAGTTTTCCTTCAGGTTATTGTGTTCTAACTTCTGTTGAATTACTTTGAAGCTGTAAAGTATAAGGCTTTAATGAGAACAAAAAAAAAAGCTGGAGTGTTTACCCAACAACAGTGTGTGTACTCTTTACTATACTGACAACAGTAAAGGTTTATTAAATGACTTTTTCTTTGTATTGTTTTGAAGTTTCTCCTATAAAGTGATCTTAAGTGTGAGATAATTACTACATAATAAAGAAATGTTATTAATGGTTGATTTACCTCTTCTTTTCTAGCGGATTCCACTGGGACCCACTCTCTGTACACCGCATACAAGGACTATGAGATCATGTTTCACGTGACAACCATGCTGCCATACACTCCAAACAATAGACAGCAGGTTGAGCAATGATTTATTTAATCCTTTTTTTTTTTCTCGGTTTCATTATGCTACCTGCCCTTTATTAACTTTTCAAATGTATGATTATGCTCCAGGGTTTATTTTACCAGTTCTTCCACACCTGTCGATCCCTGTATCTTTAGTTATAAATGCTTTTGTAATAGTGATTTTGATAGGCTGAAAGAGATATCTATTCTGATTCCTATTCTGTTTTTTAGTAAACATTTTTAAATTTCTTTTCAGTTGTTGAGGAAAAGACACATCGGGAATGATATCGTAACCATCGTTTTTCAAGAGCCAGGAGCTCATCCCTTCACCCCCAAAAACATCCGCTCGCATTTCCAACATGTCTTCATCATTGTCCGTGTGCACAACCCCTGCTCTGAGAACACCTGCTACAGGTAAACAACCGAACCAGCAATAAAGTACTGGTATAATTATCTTGACAAGTACCCCAAAAAAACAGACCGGTAAAATATTGTTGAGCAGCATTACACTAAAATCCGGTATTATCTTAAGTTTGTTGATTTTGTTTGTGTGTTTTTAGATATCTAGGGCCTACTTTTACTTCGAGAGGCATCACTATTTGTGGTAAATGGCCAATTTAGTTGGTAGTCTACCAAAGTGTTTTCATGCAAGTGGAGCATTTGACTCCTCCAGTCCTCCTACTGCATCATGAAAATGATTACAGAATCAACGCAATTGTTGCAAAATCCCTCGTTGCCTCAAGGTCATCATACCCATGTTATGAGACCTGTATGACTACATTCAACACAATTATTTGGACCATTTGGATTATTGTGATTAGATTTACTGGGATTGTTTCTCTCCCTGTCCATTTACTGGATCGTGTCTTGTCTCTCTTGTGTTCTGTTCCCTCTTTATTTATTTTTTTATTATTTTATTTTTATTTCAAACAAAAAAATCTATCTTTATGTAAGGAAATAGTTTTAGATACACAACTGTTTCAAACTGTTTGTGATTGTGTGTTGATTGTTTAGATGGTTGGCTGTGTATTTAAATGTATTTAAGTCCTGTGCTATTCTTAAAAATCCATCTTTAATGTCATTAATCACTTTCTGGTCAATTGAGACTTTGTGTTCCTGACTTTTAGTTTTAGATCCAGAGGGTCTTCTTTATTTTCTCAGTAGCAAAATATACCAAAATGACGAACTCAAACGTGCAGAAAGCACATCCAGAGAGTGAAGACAGAGTTGAAACAACAAACTGGTTAAGAACTTAATTGTGGAGAGGTACCTTGTTAGGACTAATCATGTTCCACAAACACCTCCAGCTTTAGCACCATAGTGCCAACTGACTTTTTTTCAGCGTAGACACCATGCCCCCACCCCCTTCCATTGTTCTTGCAGTCACCATGACAACCCCTCAGAAACAGAGGACACCATTTCCACTGACTCCCATACTTCCTGAGAATATCTCGACTCCTCCTGCCTCCTGCTGTCTACTGTATACTTTTTTTGTTGTTTTTTTAGAGACAAGGCCATGATGGCTTGATGGAAACAGCCCCAGGGTGCTGAAGACCTGTGTCAGCTAGTTCTGTAGGCCACTAGAAAACCTGTTCACAGCGAAAAGTGCCTCAGGCCTGGAAGTCTTCCTGCTTCTAGCCCCAATACTAAAGACAACATTCCCCACTACCCAAAAAAAATGGAACTAGAGAGGCAGCTTCTTAAAGTATCTTCTATTTCTAATAATAGACCTACCAGACACACATTTGTGGAGTATGCTCTGATCTATATTTTCCACAGAGCTTACTCACACTTGGATGCAATCACGTCTACTTGGAAGGATCATATTCCATTCTCCTCTTAGTCTCCTGGATTGACCAACAAGTCCGATTTTGAGGGGTTTTAAGCAATACTGGGAAACGTTTATGGAACCATCAACTCTAAATTTTTATTCCCCCCCTTCTTTCTCCATGTTGGCTTTTCAGTAATAAACTTATGCCATCTGCAGAAGTTCTTGTCTTTATACCTATCGTTTAAGAATGCAGATTAGAGGAGGTGGAAAATGTAGATTAGAGGAGCCTGGATGAGGTGCATCAGAATCCATCTTGAGCTTAACATCAGTAAGACATTGGAAATGGCGATGGAAAAAATGCGTTTTAGAGAGTCTGTCGAGCCTGGCACTGCATAGGGCAAGGATGTGGAAGTGGTGCAGTGATGAAACTTCCCGTGGTCTTACCGAACTGGTCTTAATACTGGGACGTGCTGTGAAGGAAAGGTTAGAGCAGGCTACTCTTTCAAAAGCAGGTAAAGTGTATAAACAGATGCAGCCAGATACTGGGCGCTTCTGTCGTTTTCTTAATGCAAGTATTCTTTCCTTCATGGTATGCTGTGGGGAAGCATCTTATTGTGATGTAAATTCTTCTGTTTTGGTATTTAAATTTAATAAATGCCTGATAAGTATAGTATATAAGACGTGATCTGGATTGAAAATATTTGAGTTGACAAAAGGGTTCTCGATAACACCAGTGTGGACTACAGCCACAGATGATGATGTTACCCATTTTTCTATTTTTATGCATAGTGTTTCATCCAGGTCCATATAGCAAGGTGCTCTAAGAAAGTGGTTTTGTGGATCCTTTCTGCCCGGAGCTAGGCAGCTTCATAATGCTTTTCTTCCCAGCAAGCTATTGTGCCTGCTCTTCCCGAGGGACAGGAAGTCAATATAAAATTATTTGCTTTCAATTTAGCGCTCAAATGTTTTCCCCGTCTGGCTGATAAGAGTCCATAGTTTCTGATTGTGGCTTTAAAAAGCACCTTATTTAAAGGATGATCGATTTCAGTACCAAATCCCAGTGAAACGCTTCGCTCGTCACGTATACGTCATAACGCGTTAAGATCGCTTCACAAGAACTCTATATGGGTGTGTAGTACATTCGCTCTGATTAACTTTGACTGCATGTCTGCTCCATGAATTGTTACCTAACGTGATCGAGGCACCAAAGCGCTGATTTCAGACTGTATTTTTACGTTATCTCATTTTAACACATGCAGGATTTTTTTTGTGGGATCTTCATTTTGCCAAACTGTAACTGTTTTAATTAGTTTAACAGATCAAGAAAAATAGGTCTCGATTGCATTAAATCATCAAAGCGGTTCGAACAAATGCGTATACGCGCACACTTCATTCGACCGCCGCAGGAGAGTCTGAAGAAGTTAAGTGATGTGCAGGGCTCTTGTGCTCAGACCTTCATCCCCCCCACCCTCGTGCACGCTCTCACACACGCTCTCATGCATGCACAGGGTTATCGGCTGAATGACGAGACTCGCAGCTTACAGCATCGTGCTCTCGATACCGCACGTGCACCTTCCTAGTTTTTGTCTTAATAGGATTTTCCTTTTCAATTCTACATGCTTGACCTATCAACGTTTAGTTGAGAATATATATATTTTTTTACCTTTTTCCTCTTAAAAACTCCATTTGAACACTGGCAAAGAGAAACCAGGACTTCATAGCACCATACAGGAACAAATGGAAATAAAGCGAATTCTTAAAAGAGGCATGATCTCCTTATGAATGATTGAATCCTTCGAGGTTTTTCTTTTTTTATTTCTCAACATCACCATCTCAGTTTCGGAAGAACGAACATCGATGAAGACCACCTTTTTCTTTTTGGACATTTAATACATTTTTCTTCAAATGATTGAGAGGAAAGTTGGAAATCGAGAAAGGGGATGCCTCCTCTTGGAAATATCAGCTGGAAGAAATACCTTGTGATGTGCCGCTAGCCACGCTTGTCCTTGGCGAGGCTTTAATTCTGAATCCACACACCGCTGTCTCTGAGGCATTGCTTGTCCGTCTGATTCATCCCTGGACTCTTGCAGAAGGTGGTGGTAATCTGAACATAATTGCATGTACATAGAAAATCGAAATGAAGGCTTTTCTTGAAATTGCGTGTTGGTAGCAGAGACTTAAAAGCTTTCACAGATAAAGAAATATCCGTAATTTTTTTGTTCATCAGAAGTAAACATTAGGCAGTCGTCAAATGGCTCTTAAATGTTGATTGTTAAAGATTAAATGAAAGTATTCACAAGGGCATAGATTGTGTTTGGTGGACAGGGACTGCTCATAACCCATAGTAGGATTTTAGTAGGAATAAAGTTATTTAGTAAATATTTTAGATTTTCCATTTATTGAAATCAAAAACTTAATTTCCTAAATTATATTGACATTTTAGTTGTTCCAGTGGGGGTGTATATAAGCTTTAAGCAGTTTATAATATACAATACATGGACGGAGGTTTGTGGACACCTTTTTTTTTTGGACATCCCATTCCACATTTATTGCCCATTTTCTGGAATAATATTCTCCACTCTTTTGGGTGGGTGTTCCACTAGATCTTCGACTGTGGTTGTAAAGATTTGTTCTCAAAAGGGTGGAGTCAGTGTTATAGTTCAGTGTTCCCCAACCCCCGGTCTGCGGACCGGCACCGGTCCGTGGGTCAGTTGGTATCGGGCCGCACAAAATGAATACATAACTTAAATGATTTGTGTTGATTTATTATCTGATTCTGAACTATATATTATTTTGGAAAATTACCGGATTTACCACTGTTTTAGTTATCCTAAGGGTGTTCAATAAGGTTGAAGTCAGAGCTCTATAGCAGGCCACTAAATATCTTCCACTTCAACCCATGTTTTTATGGAGTCTCTCTGAAGGGTCTGGTGTCCTAGTTGAAGTGAAGGGAAAATCTTCTGCATACACCTATACATTTTATACGATTGTGTGGCTGCAACTTTGTTGTAACACTTTGAAGAAGAAAAAGATATGCCTGAAAAAGTCAGGAGTCCCAATACTTATGCTTATATATTGTACCTTCTCGCTTTCTTTAGAAGTATTAGTATTATTTCCAGTGACAACTTAGTTTTAAGTGTTATTTCTAACTTGTAATCAGTTAATACATTAGTCTTAGTGCATCAGGATGAGGTAAATTACTGGTCCATATGGAACACAGTTAAGCTACGAAAGATTCATTCCTTTTTAAATCGATTGCAGACAGCTGAGAATACATTTCAGTATGTGTTCTTTTGTTGTCATTGTGGTTTCCACGCTCATACCAATCTGCCCTTTGTGTGTGCACCTTGGAAAAGTATTCAAAGTGCAAAAGACTCCTAAAAGTCCATTGTGTAGAGAACTATAAAAAATGGAAGAGCTTTTGAAATGCAATTTTGCTAAACAATCCTCCTTAAATCTGGTAATTCATATTGCAAAGTCTCTGAATTGAGTGCTCTTCTCAAGCACAAGTTTTGAATGACTGACTTCATGTATAGCAGTAAAAGTAAAGCAGGCGACACCTTTTGTATTGCGTAATGTCAAATTAGCTTTGGTTTTATTGTCTTTTGAGCGTTCAGTATTGAGGACACTGTTTGTTTTACCTCATAAAAATCAGTCAAATCTGATGACGTTCTTTTTTTTACCTCATGGACTCGAGACATGCATGATTATGATGAATTCTATGCTCTAGATGAGGGGTCACCAACCTTTTTGAAACTGAGAGCTAATTCTTGGGTACTGATTAATGTGAAGGGCTACCAGTTTGATACACACTTCAGAAATAACAAATTTGCTCAATTTACCTTTAATTATTATAATGATTAATATTGTATTATAAATAATGAATGATATTCATCTATTTGAAGACACTGATCGTGTTAATTATTTCTCACAATTATAATCAACAATGATTTAACACGGTAGGAAAAAGATAAATATCAATTTTTATAACTTATATAAACTTTATACCAATGCAAGTGTGATTTAAAAAAAGGATAGCAACAAAAAATGAGTTGCAGCTCACTGGTAAGTGGCGCTATGGTGAGCTATTTTTAGAAAAGGCCCACCGGTGACTCATGTGGTCCTTGCAGGAACCATGTTGGTGACCCCTGCTTTAAACTATGTATATTTTGTTACTTTTGCCCAGTGACCCTCTTACTTTAATTTTTTCTTTATTTGTCATGTAATTTTTTTTTGTACTTAATTTGACTTATTTTTACTTATGGAATAGCTTGAATCACCATTTTGTGGTTTTCTAGCAAATTGGTATGTGTTTTGTCCATGTTTTTACACTCGCTCTCTCACTTCCTATAGCAGTTGTGCTTCCAGAAAAAACAAGAGCCTGTTACTGTGCTGTGTGTGTGTGGGGGAGTTATTTAGTGGTCAGCTACAGCATCATGAGGGAGTTTCAGAAGTTTGTAACCCCCCTGTCCATTGAACACTTCACACCCTTCTTTGTGCAAGAATGTATAAAGGCTTGGCTTGAGCAATAGCCAAAGGAAAATTGTTTTCTTGACAATAATGGAAGGGTTTTTTTTTCTCTTTTCTTTTTTTCCCCTCTTTACCTCACTTTGACCTTACTAGTACTTTTATTTTCCAACCTCTCGAGGGAAAGTCCACTCGACCTACTTCTTTTGTCCATCTACAAAGCATGCCAAGCGAGAAACCTGACTAAATAGAGCTCTTGCTTATTCTTTTTTGTGTGTGGTTTTAGCAGTAGGTACTGCCAAAACCACTGTTCTTTTGCTAGTGGTTTTAGGATTTGCAGGCTTGTAGGATAAAGTAAGGAACGACTTCTTTTTTTTTTTTTGTATTCCATTAAATCAGTGTTTCGTGTGACTTTGTTTGGATGTGCTACATCAGAGAACTAAATAGTAAAGAAAATCATTTCGAATGAACTGGTATAAATCTGAGTAAACAAATTGTTGGACAAAATCACAGTCAGCGCATCACACGTTTCACGCTGGTCATTAGATGCTGTAGTGCCTTAATGTAATTAGTCTATTATTAACACTTTTATTGTAACTCTTTTAATATGCTATTTTCTGACGTCTACTATTCACATATTCAAAGCAACATAGCAAGTGATTTTATATAGAATTTAAACAGCTCAAATTTTTTTGATCGGTCCAAAACACAATACTGAGAAATGCATTTTTTGTTTATTTATTTTTTTTCCTTGCAGTGTGGCAGTCAGTCGCTCGAGTGATGTGCCCTCATTCGGGCCTCCAATCCCCAAAGAAGTGACTCTACCCAAATCCACGGTGTTCAGAGAGTTCCTTCTGACGAAAGTCGTCAACGCAGAGAACGCCGCTCATAAATCGTCCAAGTTTGGCGCCATGGCTACACGCACGCGTCAGGAGTATCTGCGCGACCTGGCCGAGCGGCACGTCACTAGCACGCCGGTGGAATCATCCGGAAAATTTCCTTTCATCTCTCTGGCACATAAGCGAAAAGAGAAAGTCCGCCCTCATGCAGGGGCGGAGCTGCGCAGCCTGGGCGCAATCACATGGGCAGTACATTTGGAGGACCTCACGATGGGGGCGGAGCGTGAGGGTCTCCTGGCCATCTCTAATGAGTTTGTCCTTATACTCGACCAGGAGATCAAAGCCTTGGCGTTTAACTGCTCCACAAGAGATGTGATTGGCTGGTCGCTGGGAAGCCCCGCCTCTATGAAGATCTACTATGAGCGAGGTGAGAGTGTTTCGCTGCGATCCATCAACAACAACACGGAGGACTTCGGTGAGGTCGTCAAACGTCTGGAGGTCAGTGGGATATATTTGATCTGATATATTTGTCCGATTTATTTATTTTTTTTCCCCTTTATCTAAAAATCAAATAGTTAATAAATTATACATTTATTGAACAGCGCTGGAACATGCTTGTTGTCATTCTTGCTCTTGTTTTTGCAACTTAGCAGACATGATGGAAAAAACACGAATCCATTGTAAACACTGCTTGCTTTATATATTTACAGTTCTAGTCTTTAACCTGTTTGAATGCAGAATACGGACTACTGCTACGTACTGGTATGGGAGAGTTGTGATCTCTCATGCAAGCGCAGAACATACACACACGTTTCGGTGTGTTAGATGCGCCTGTTTAATAATCGGCCTGATTTGCAGCACAATCGGCTGATCAGTTTTTTTTTTACACAGGTTAAACATCTGTTGAGAAAAAAATCCTGACGCATGCAGTTGTTGCTGAGTATAGAGTATATAGAAAACTAACCATATGTCAAGATAAATAAACTGTACGTCAGTTTATACTCCTCCATCTCTCACATATGATTTTGTTGTTTTGGCCACTGCCTAGATTTGATTGCTGTGTGTGTGTGTGTGTGTGTGTGTGTGTGTGTGTGTGTGTGTGTGTGTGTGTGTGTGTGTGTGTGTGTGTCAGTGCAGTAATGGTATGGTAGATAATTATCTACACAGACAAAAAGCGTTGTCATCAGTCTCACACTGGTGGAGCTTTGTTGCTCTCTGGGGTTATTTAATTCCACACAGGCCTATTTAAAGGGATAGAACTCCTAGCCACATCTATACTTGTTTTTTATGTCTGAAGGTTACTGTTGCTTGTAAGTAGACTGTTCGGCTAAACGTTTGTGGACACCTGGTAATAACACCATTGCGCTTCTTGAGCATCCTTTTTTTTTTTTTTTTATGTCGTCCTGCCTTTGGTTTTGTAGCAAGCTTCCTTCAACCCGATTTTATATTGTGGCTATAGTGATATATTTTTTTTGGTTTTCCCTTTGAGGGAACAGATTGGGGAAGACCAACAAATGGTGTCCGCATACTTTTGACCATAGTCATTTGTTGTGGGTCTTTTTGTACGCTCTTGCCAATTAGATTGTAGGTGTGGGTATACCCTATTTCAGTATTATGTTTATATCATAATAACCGCATCAGTTTAATTAATTAATTAGTTAAAATTTGCCTTTTTAATAGTTTTATTCAAAAGTTAATAGTTTAACAGTTCAACAGGAAATCGACTGCCACGGAGATGAGAAAGTGATTGGGCCTCCAATTTTCATGGTCATTTTAATTTGTAATTTTTTGCATGTTCAAAAACACAAGTAGAAAATCCTGATATGCTAAAAGTCTTGTTGCGGTTGGTTTATTTGTAAAGAGAACTGATATGCTTTCCATAACTATGTTGTGCTCGTTTTGAATGGTTGGCGTGTTGTTTGTTTATTCCTCAGCTAGTGACAAAGGGCAGTCAGACGAAGGAGATGACTCTGAGAAGGAACGCTCTGGGTCAGCTCGGATTCCACGTGAATTTCGAGGGCATCGTAGCTGACGTCGAGCCCTACGGCTACGCGTGGCAGGCAGGGTTGAGACAGGGCAGCCGATTGGTGGAGATCTGCAAGGTCTCCGTGGCCTCACTGTCACACGAGCAAATCATTGACCTGCTGCGCACCTCAGTGACGGTCCGAGTGGTGATCATCCCTCCACATGAGGACTCCACTCCACGCAGGTGATCTTACGCAGAACAATTCGAAATGTTGTGAGGAAATTTCATTCAGAGGTTCTATTAGAGGTTTAGGTTTAGAAGATGCCTTATATTTAATTCCAGGAAACTGTCTGTCTGTCTGTCTGTCTGTCTGTCTGTCTGTCTACATGCTTGTGTAAGAAACAATCTTAAATATACTTAGAAAATAGTTTGGGTTGAATTTATAGTAATAGTTAAAAAGGTTGACTTTTGACCTTTAGCATTTGTGTTGCTCTAACAATGGTGCATGCTATATTTGATGCTATTTACTCAGATTTATTTTAGGTTGTTGCAGGTTCTCCATTTCCTTACAGCTGTTTTGTGGTTGGTCGAACCACATTTATCTGCACAATGTGTCAGGTGGTTAAATTACTGAGTGAGTGTTTGCTTTTTTTTTTTGTTCCCCCCTGAAGAGGTTGCTCAGAGATATACCACATGCCACTAGTGGACTACAAAAACCACAAGGAGGGGATGCCGTATGAATACAAGTTCCCGTTTCGCAACAGCAATGAGAAGTGGCCTCGACCCAGCGCTCCTCCGCAGACTGTGGTTTGCACTTCCCAGAATCGAAATCTCAACCAAGGCCAAGGGGCAACGCTAAGCAAGACGGCGAATTCCGACTATGCCAGACGTGGTTCACTCATCCCTCGGAGTGTATCCAGTGAAGGTCGTGCACTGAACGCAAAAAGGTAGCTCATGAATTGGTAATGAGCATCAGTAAGATTCTCCTGAGTAAATATAAGAATTCTGTGTAAAAAAAAAGGAACTTTTGCTGTTGTTTGGATATTTAGATTCTGTGTTTATGGTATTTTTATTATTATTATTATTATTTTTTTAATCATGTTGCAAATAATGGAAGTGATACGTTGATAGTCAATCCAAAGTGGCATAAATCAAGTCACATACATTTTGTAAAAAAAAAAAAAAAGAATGTGTCTTTCTTTATTTTTCTCTGGCTTTTTTGATACTATTTTTCTCATCGAAATTGACATGACAGTTCACTTCCTCTCAGCGGCAACCCAAATATTGATATGACAATGTGTATTGTTGAAAGCACTCTATAAATAAAATGCTATTGATCTAGTTCTCAGAGGAAGCATTCACTAGTCACTTAGACCCTATTTAAACATTGCTGGACACATCAACATGGGCTTTAACTGGACAGAATTGCTGTTGATGCTGCTTTTAACTCTGGTAATGCACTCTGGTGGCTTCCCGCTTTATTGCCGTATCTAACGCATTAGTTATCTTGTAAAGACTGCTGACTATTGATTATTACTTCGTCCTGTAATATAGTCTGTAGTGAAGCTAACGTTAACCTCATCCCTCTCAGGTACTCTCCAGGCTCCGATAACTACGCCCTGGCATGTTCCATTGTGATGGGCCGGTCTCCGCACACACGCAGCTCCCCCAACAACCAATCATTCTCCAGTGACACCAGCACCAGCTCCACCCACTGGCGTCAAAAGTCTAATCCGGATGGGTAGGTGATGGACAATCCAATAAACACCCACAACAACAGCGCGTCCTACAACGTGCAGGCGTTCATGCGGCATTGTGGCACGGTTCCAGTTCAACCAGACTCGGACCACCGCTTTCAGATAGTCTCAAGTTTGGTCAAGTTTTTTAGTCCACATGACTGTATCACAATTTTCTTGCAAACTGTGTTCTGTTTCAGACCAAACTACCAGTGTGAAAATCCCTTTAGAAAAGGTGATATTAGGTTAGGAAGCAAAATGGCTCTCAACCTAATTATCCTGCACCAGTCAGATTTGGATGAGTCTCACATAGTCACGGCTGGCGATAGTAATATTAACTCCATAGCCTAATGAAGCTGGGAATGTAATCATTAATGTCACAACCTGCATTTCATGTTTTAGAGCAAACATTCAGTTTAGGGATTGGCAAACTGCACAACAGTTTTAATTGCTCTGTCACTCGGGCGTTCTTTTGTCATGCATTTATTAATTCCTGCTACCAGATGATAGACACAAGAAACACTGGTACTTTTCCTGATGAATCCCTTGTGCTGAAGCAGTAGAGGAATCAAATAGCCAAAGATCCTGGTTCTTGTGAAAATCATTGTCATTTAGTTGGGATTTACGACAACATGTTCACAATTTCTTACTGTGTATTTCTCTGATTACATTTTGATTGAATGGTGAAAATGAGATCATTTTTCTATTTATTGATTGCTTTTGTAACTGATTTTGTTGTAAAATAGTAAAAGAAATATATTTTAACCTGGAATTTCTCTTAAGTAATGGTTACACCAAATAAAGCATGTCGTAATCCAGTGTTGGGTCAGGAAAACAATATGTATATATTTTATTTAAAAAAGAAATAAATGATTAGATCCTAAGTACAATTACACAGTCATTTAGAATAGAGCTTCATTTGAGAATGAATACAAAGTCCTCTGATGAATTGCAATGTAAATAAGGAGGTTTTGCTTCTTCCAATCATTCAAAAGTTTGCTTAGCGTCTGTTTTATGTGTGCTTTTCCTGGCCTTATCCGCTTCAGGTTTAACGCGAACCGCACCTCACCATTAGCTCCTGATCGGCAAATCGTCAGGGAGTGCGTGTGGGTTTCACCCAGCTGGGCCAGAATGGGGGACGGAGAAGCAGCCAATCGGACACCATCAGGTAATCAAGTACCGTTTGATTTCTTCTCAGAATATCTGGCGTATTTTATATGAGGTTATGACTTTATGGGTAAAGAAGACTTTGTTTCTAATTATAAGATGAGCGCTATAAAACTTCTAGCTGTTCTCTGAGATTGAGATGTACTTTGTCCTTCCCTTTGAGCAAGACACTAACTGATAAAACCAAGTTACTACATTTCCAAAGGCTAGCAGATGATAAAAGCTGCATACACACACACACACACGTGCACACCGTGAGAGCAGTGTCTTTGGCAAGGCAAAAAAAAAGTGTAAATGCGCTTAACAATGATCACTTGCTCATTCTCTGTCACCCAACACACCCTCAGGTTTTCTACATATATTTATGTTCTGGATTAACTCTATCCTTTGTTATTTAGACCTGACCAAAGTAAAGCCAGCCCTGATGAGCACTGACCAACATCCCAAAGATCCTAACACACACCTCTATCCAAACAAGGTGAGTCGAAAGTCTGGCCTCACGTATTATTTAAGTGTATACGTGATTGCACACCAATCAATCCAATATCTCCACTACAGAGCGAAACCGCATCCGTCGGCCAATCCAGCACCACCACGCTCTCCAGCCATGCCTCAAGCTGCACAGATACTGAGGAGAAGTGGTTTGATTTGGATGGAAGGCTAGACTCGGATCTGAACGGCTTTACAACCGATTATCCCCAGGGAGCTTCTGCTAATGGTGCTGGTGAAGCTTCGCCTAGGAACTTTGACTCCGTTCCAGTTAGCATCAACTCGAAGCTGAAAGAGAAAGCCTCAGCTCAGTGGGGGGAGATCACCTCCGCCTGCCAGGCTCTGCAGGTCTCCCCAGCTGGCTCAGAGACTCCGCTTCACACAGACCTCTCTGAGAATCAGGCCAAAAGCCCTCTGCCTCCAGACACAACTTCCCATAATATCAGTGACACAGCCTCTCATTCCAGGTACACCCTCAAACGGTTTACATTTAGTGCACTGCGCATTCATTCGGACCTCAGGTTTCTATAATTGTCTGTCTTTATAAAGCCATGATGATGTGTTAGGTCTTAAACCTGATTGGTCGGAAGATGTTGGTGCATTTTCTTTAACAACATGACTGACAGCTCTGATTTCATTTTATATTAATGACCGTCTTTTATGTTATTGATTCTTTAGTAACTTCCCAAGCACTGGGAATATAAGGCTGATGAGCCACAAAAGCCAGTTTAATAAAAAAAAAATGTAAAAATCAAATAAAAATGACCATTAAGCCGTTTCACATGAGCAAGTGTGCAATACTGAACGCTCCAACATTATTCCGTATAACCACACGACCAGTGTGATATTAAACTTAAACTTCATTATAAGCATAATTTGTGCGTTTTTCGCGTAAAGGCGCTTCTGGTAAAAATCCGGACAAGTATTACTGATGTCACAAACTATACTTTAATAGCAATATCGAACTAGGAAGTGCAATTTTAAATGGCAAACGCAGACCAGCGGAGTGTTTCACACAGTGCAACGTCTCATCGCTGATATAGGAAAATGGCACACAAGGAACTCCGCTCGACCATTCTGACTAGTGGACCACAACTGAATGCTGCCGAATAATTTATTAAAGTCCAGGGGGTGTTTCCAGGACAAAAGAGTTTCAAGTTTCTCTGTAACATGACCGTATTCGAGCAGGTTTGGGTTTATGCTGTCATAGCAAAATAATCCATATTTCGCATAGTAGCATTTCCCTTCAGGTTTTATTCTGTACTTTGCATTACATCATATACTGGAACAATATGAGAAAGAGAGCTCGAGAAAATGTTTGTATTTTATTTGTTGTTTTTTCTGGTATAATTCAAAATTTTCAAGCATCATTGATGAAGCTCAGAGAGCACTAATGCTGTACAAGCCCCAGTTTAATATTCTCCTCTTGAAACATCTCAAACACCTGCACAATGTGTTATGGCTTAATATTTGTTTATTTAAGAGCAGGCATATGCTTTTTGCTGGCTTTAATTCACACGTAGTGATTTTGTGTTTTATTGTCTTTATATTAAGTGGGGATTTTTCTGCTTGGAGTAGGAGTTGCTGTCTTTCTAACACATCACTCAACATAAAGTGTGCAGTTCTTCATTGGTTGAGCTGTTTTTATGTTTAACAAGCACTAGCTTGTTTTTTAGCAAAACGTGCATGCTTGCTCCATCTCCCGAGAGAAGCGAGACCACACAACTCACTCAGGAATGTGGAACTCAAGAATCTTGTCTTATGAAAAATCCTGACCTGTTTTCACCTCTAGCTGTTGTGCCACACAAATCTTTTTATTTCCCCCCTCTGAACAAATGACGAAGCTCTTTTACTGAACACGGTTTCCACTTTCGGGCAGTACAGTATTTTACTAATCATCGCTTCAGTTCTATTTTTGGCATTAAGCTACATTTATATCTGGCAACCTGCTTCACTGATACATTGGCGTTTTCTACTGTGCTCGCTGTGTGCATGGTTTAAGGAAGGAGAGAAAGGGAAAGTATTGATTCTTTATACTCTCTTTGTGTCTGAAAGCACTCTGAGTTCAGTGCACTCGGGCAGTCCACCGAGCTCCACTCAGGAGGAATCAACCCCCTCTACCTCTTCCCCCACCCACCCATCCCTCTCTCCTGGAGCCAAGAGCTTCTACCCCCGCCAGGGAGCCACCAGCAAGTACCTGATTGGCTGGAAGAAACCAGGGGGCACCATCAACTCTGTGGAATTTGGTAGCAGTCGCAAGTAAGTCTTGTGTCCAAAAAAAAAAAAAAAAAAAACACTACAGGAGAAACAGGGTAGTGTACATGGCTGTTTCCCCTGCACGTGACTCCTGATGATTCATAAAGGGTTTGACCTTATAAAGTGAATCAGTTGCGTTTGTCAAAGATGTGCAATAAACAGTGAACTTAGTCCTTCTCAAGCAATCATGTGACGCAGACTCACAGAACTTAACGGCTTAAACTAGCAGTATAGGTGTTAGACTTGGAGTCCCATGAGTCACAGCCCGAGAAAACCGATCTCCTCAGCTGCCTTTTTCAATTGAGCTAAAGCTTTGACATGTCCATCTTGTGGCTAGATGTTTCGTTGTATTATTACTTTCTTTGGTTGCTTGCTCCAAAAGAACGAGGAGCCATAACGCAAAAGGGTGTAATGTATATTAAATGCACTTAATTACAGTGTAGAAAATGGTTTTACTTCCGTTTGTTTTTTAAATATATATACATATACAAGGAATACAAAATTATCAAAAGACGAAACCGATAAAATGACATAAAATAGACCCCCCAAAGGAATTCTGACCAATCCAACCACCTTCTTACCAAAAGTTTGACCCATCCTCTGCTCCTCCCTTCCCGCAATACCTGAGGAGCCTTGATGGCCTGAGGAGGCTTTTTGTTTGTTTGTTTTTTAATTCAGTCAAGGGTTGAGATTAGCAAGTAAGGACTTCTAGACGCACGCAATGCTACTGCAAACACTCCACATACACACTGCAAGAGCTTAGAGATATTTTATTGTGACTATTGTTTTGTTTTGTTTCGAATCGCCAGGATGATTTCTTGTACATATAAGCACATGCCAAAAAGCAAATATATGATTTTAGTATTCGATATCGTTCTTGTCGTCACATGCCCATTGGTTTTCCCTTCTCTTTCTTGTGTCATACACCCCCTCATGAACACTCAGACCTACAGGTAACCTCGCAATAGACTCCTATTATCTCTCCATCTCTTTATGTCTGGAATATTTGTACTGTTTGTCTTATTTGCTCGCATACCATGTTATCTATGTATTAAATCCATTGCTCTCCATGATTTTAATCTAAAATACTCTGTTGCTAACAAAGGCTCTTAATGCTTGGAGTTTTCCTACATGTGCGTAGCGCTGCTAGCGTAGCTGATTAAACCCCACCCCCAACAGTGAGAGGGTACCCAGAGTCGTAGCTTTCCTACATGGATTTCTCAACAATAGAGAGTCCCCTTCTGCATTATCTGGGTTTGTGGTGTGCACCTTTCCAGAGATATATAAAATGTCTTTTAAGAGCTCATAATCTTACCACACGCTTTCTGAAGGAAGTTTAATGTCTTCATCAGCTAAGCTCGATAAAAAGCCGATTATGGGATCGTGCCCTTGTTTTGGAGTGCCTTTAAAACCTCTAGTCATCATTTCAACAAAACGACTAAGAACTTGCATGTGTACCTTGTGACTGAATGTTTCTGTCAATCAAAACTCGTGTTACAATCCGGCGGGTATGTCGGCTGCTTGTCTGCATCGGAAGGAAGACCCCGAAGAGCTCCCCTGCCTGAATAGAGACTGGCCTGCTGGGTGGTGCATCATCACCTTAATTGGATTTATTTACAAAAATATAAACTTTTAAGTGATGAAATAAAAGCAACCTAACCAGGATAAAGCAGCTACTGAACATGAATGTGCCAGAGCACCCCGCTGTTTCAAATACATTCCCATGTTAATGAACATGGCCTTTTTTGTTTCAAGAATGCGATGTGTGACCACCCGCTGTCGAGGTGTTTTGTTTGGTTTTGTGGGATCCCCAGTCCTAATGCACAGCACCAAGTTACATCAGGGTGTTTTTTACGCTTCTGGAAGTTGCCTTGGAAATTCTTTATTTGAAAGTCAGAGCTGGTTTATCTGGGCTTCATCACGCCTACAGAGGCCCACTCTTAAACTTCTATTAGAGGGCTGAGCAGTAGCATGGACAGCATTTACTCTATTTTGAGAAACCTTTAACTCCATAATACTACGATTTTAAACCTGTCACTACATGTAATCGAGTCTCAACGTGTACATACATGTACATATCTTGTCATTACTATTTACTCATCCTGTTTAGTGAGTGGAATGTGGTTCCGGCATTTGTGCAGTGGGGAACGCTTCAGCTCAACCCATGTGATGAGATAACGGAGGACACCGAGTTGCTTTATTAAGCGCTGTACATATCTGTGGTCTAATATCCTATAATAAGGCTCAAGGAAATTTTGTATGATAACATTCAGCGCATTCTTGCTTATTCTGTAGCTGTTTTCATTAGGATGGTAAAAATCATTATCACTCTAGGATGATGCAGTCAAGTTTATTTCTATAGCACTTTTCACAACAGACATTGTGTCAAAGCAGCTTTACAGAAATCAACAGTTAAGGTGAATGGTGTGCATTTATCCCTGATGAGCAGCCGTGGCGACTGTGGCAAGGAAAAACTCCCTTAGATGTTATGAGGAAAAAACCTTGAGAGGAACCAGATTCAAAAGGGGAACCCATACTCATTTGGGTGACATCAAGAGTGTGATCATAAAATAGCTCAACATTTGAGATCATCACAGATCCAACACCAGCTTCAGTCAATGAATTGTCATAACTTATCACATTTTACAGATTGGCCTGCATTTATGAATATTAATAAAATACACATCTTGCTCATTGGGCGTAGCCCAATTAACCGTTAAGGTTTCTGCCCGCATAAGTCATATTGTAAAGCAATGGGCCTTCAGTCGTCCCTGCAGAAATCTACTTAAAAGCTACTAGTTCAGTTGAGGAGCTCTGTGACATGGTCAAAATTGTAAAGCTCATTAATATTAAGTAATACAATGTAGTAATAGCCGGTGTTAGCCGGAAGAGTTTTCCTATTGACTCTCTTTCAAGGTTTCTTCCTTGTATCTTATCAGGGAATTTATTTTCTCGGCAGGTTTGCTCATTAGGGATAAATTTAAATCGATATCCAGAGGTCTATAATGCTGCTTAAATGTTCACTGTTCAGTCAATTGAATTTCTGTACCATTATCGAGCATGTGGTCAAGCGGCTTCTGGCTCTTTCTGTCTTCTCTGATTCAGGCGGCATCAGAGCGATGGCTATTTGGGTGGGCAGCCTCAGCTACGGGCCACTATGAAGATGAGCCAGTCCCCTCAGCCCACTCCAAAATCCACTGTAGAGGAGGATCTAAAGAAGCTAATCACTCTGGACAGTCCTCCGCCTAGCTGTAGCAAAACTAAGGTACTATGAATTTGATAACACACTAGTTCATAAATGCGGTTTTAAATTTCTGAATGGATGCAGCAGCAGCATGTGCACCGATTGGCCTGCGCTTACTGTGCTTTCTCTGGTCTTCAGCCCTTATTCTCGCTCTCCACGACAAGTCCCCGTTCTTTACAGCGGACCTTCTCCGACGAGAGCATCTTTAGCGGCCAGAGGGTGCTCACAGCAGCGCGTCAGAGTGCCAACCTGTTCGGTCGCTCCACAATGCCGCGCTCACCCAGTGCCCGTAGCTCAACGCTGCACCATTCGTCCTACACACACGGAGCCAAATCGCTGGGTGAGCTGCAAACTTGAAAGACTATATTTTGTTGGAAATTACAAAAATGAGGTTCTACCTCTAGCCAGAGTTTCTGAATCATGCTGGGTGGTTTTTTTTTCCCCTCAGACAGAGATAATGGAGTAAGAGAGAGTAATAAATTGATCTATTGGTCACAGCGAAAATAAACATTGTGCCATCTTTTCCCAGTACCTAATGGCTATATATATTTTGTTAGCTGAGTACCTGTACTATTTGCAGTGATAAACATCTATCCATCCATCTTTTGCTTTTTCACTAGGTGACCTCACATTTACAGAGGGCAGTGTTTTTGAGGCTGCACCATCCAGGAAACAGCAGCAGGACCCCGGCCTCATCCCCCTTCCTGATGCCAGCGCAGACAGCGGACTCGACTGGTCCGACCTAGTGGATGCAGCCAAAGCGTTCGAAGGTATTCATGTTATCTTAGACCACTTTGTTCACAAATCTAAGCTGCAAAACTGCAGTTTGTAGTTCTTAATTGTATACAGACCTATAACGCTTAATGCTTGGAACTGATTTGAAAGATTCCTGTATAATAGAGACTCATTAGTATCTTTATTTACATTTTTTTTTATTATTTTCCTTAACAGCTTCTGCTTTAGCCAGAGTCCAGCTGCTAAACTCTTTCTCGCTCTACCAATTACACTGCTTGCAGTTCACATATTAGACAGCAGAGGGCTCTAGAGATCATAACTTGTTTTAATTGCAGCTATGTAAATGTGTTTTAAGAAGAATTTTAGAAACATTTGAGTACTAAAGTACACAATTAGGATCAATTATCTGAGTTAAAACTTGTTGATTTATTAAAAATGAAGCGTTTTTAAAATGTCCTGCTTTAAGGTGCCATTTCTATATGTTAGATTATTCAGCGTAGGAATACCATTGCTTCTTTTTTCTTTTACTTTTGCTTTTACAACAACTTTGTTTTTTTGGTTTGGTTCATCATTTAAACCTTTTAGCTGCCATTTTTTTCCCCAGCACTTATGTAATTGTCTCTCTTAAGTAGCTGTGTCTCTTCAGTTTGTTGGCTGGCTGACAAGAGAATAACTTTAGCATTAAACACTCCAGAGAGGGGGATGAGTGTTCCCTTGAAAAGCGGCGATTTCTCAGAGGCATCGTAAAGCAATTCTCTCCGATGACGTTTCTTCTTCCTCTTTCCGTTTGTATCTGTAGTTCAAAGAGCAACATTCTTGGCAGCAAAAGACGCCACTTCTAGGTCAGAGACGCATTCTCCCGGCTCCCAGACGATGGAAACTCAGCCCTCTTTACAGCAGCACATCTCATTCAGGTGCATGGCTTGTCTTAGCATTGATACTGAAAAGTACTACTTGGTATTAAACAAATGTTGCAGTGGTTTGGTGCATTTCACATGTAATGGCAGTTAAAGCAAAGTCATGAACTTGATCATATATCAGTGGATAAACTGTATTTGTAATAAAAAAAAAACAAGGGTGGCTGTTAGTCCAGTTATTGCGGATGATCACAAGGTGCCATTAATTTTACTGAGTACTGAGACCTGCATTCTTCAGGTATCCACTTTGCTTGGGGGGGGGCAAGGTGCAATTCATTCTGTTTTTAAATACAGTCTCTGCTACGTGTCTGCACTGTCGGCTTGATCGCCATCACAGATACTGAGTAAATAACATTGCAAACACAAGCAACTGATACATTTTACATTTATGGCATTTGGTGGAAGCCCCCTAACTAACCCCCAGAGTGACTTACAACAGAGCAGTTAAGGGGTTAAGGGCCTTGCTCAGGGGCCCAGCAGTAACCTACCGATCCAAAGTCCAATGCCTTAACCACTAAACAGACGTACATCAGTGTCGCTGCGTTGGGGTCATAATCATATTCCGTATTCTATACAGCATTATTGAGGCATCCCTCAATATCTACCGCATAATAAATCTCATATGTGTTTGACGGTTGAATGACAATGTTTTGACAAGTACATTGAAAACAAGATAAACATCCTGTGGTGGTGGTGGTGGTGTTCTGTGTGTTTCTGCTCAGTGAGAGTCCTGCCAGTCTGATTGGGAAGGTCAGTCAGCTGGAGTCTATGGTGAAACTGCTGCAGGAGGATCTGAAGAAGGTGGGCGAAAGACACCAGATTATAGGATGTAAAGCAGAACGATTTGGTCTGTTAACCTGCACCACATGAGTCACGAATTACTTCGGAGAGTTTTGAAATAAAAATCTTAGCAAAACCCTCCATTTCCCATCTATACGCTCACGTTGAAGCAAAATGTAAAGATTCAGATGAACCTTATTTTTGCGTATTCTTTTGATGTGCGAGAGCTTGATTTTGCGATCTCTTTTTGACCTAGGAGAAGGACGCGAAAGCCTCTTTGCAGGCCCAGATTCAGAGTCTGAGGGTCGACAATCAGCGGCTGCAGGAGGAATCTCAGAACGCCTTGGCCAAACTGAAGAAATTCACAGAATGGGTTTTTAACACCATCGACATGAACTGACTCGGTGACCCTCCAGTGCCATATTGCCACACTCAAAATATAATATGATTAATCACACGATGATTCAACAACATGACTTCCTACAGTCATACATGTACTGTGAGGAGTCACGATCATATTTATATACATGAATGGTTATGGTTTTAAAGTGGTCGTGGGGATCGAACTGAAAGTCATAATAAAAGCCCCTGCATGCGTTTCCTTCGTCCTGAATTCTGGGCGGGTATGTGTGCATACCCCCCCACCACCACTCCCACCCCACAGTACCAGGCCCCACTGAACCGTTTCATTTGGTTTATTTAAGGAGTTCTACTGTAGTGTAGGACAATTTCCTGTGCCTCGTTAATTTGCTTTATTGCTCACTTCCTCGCTGTTCTTTGGCTCTCTATAATGTGATGTTCTTAAACAAATTCTGTGGGTTCAGGGCTATAAAATGGTCATTTGCTCAGTCTATATAAAAAATTTTATTTCCTTTTTTTTTTAAATGGCAAAGAAACGCTACGACCAAGTCCACTATGCTATGCAGTGCAAACCTGTGTGAGAATAACGGATATTAATAAACACTTGGAGACGGGTGGATTATGTGGTGGCTGTTTGAGGGTCATGCTTGTTGACGACACTGTGGAAACCATTTCTAAGCCTTATTTTATCAGTTAGCAGAATTTCAAACTCACATAACCACTTTTGCGTTGTTGGTGCTTGTGAGACGGGTGTGCGCTCTCCTTTTTAAACATTTTTTTTATAATCCCTAAAACAAATATGATTGAGATGTTCAGCTTGATGTATTTATGTGCAAAGGGACTACAGTCGCCTCGATGTTGAACTCGCGTTGAATTCTGACAGCGTTCAGATATGTTGCTTTCTCCTGTTTAACTGTTAAGACGAAAGTAATATACTCATCTCAGAGGTACCTGGTCAGTGATACTCAATCACTCTTTAAGGTCCTTATTGAAAGTGACCACTATGAAAGATCAATGCGAATGTGATCTACAGCCTTATGAGTAACTTGACCTACTGTATATCAGCTACAGTACTTGTTTTACAGCAGGATGATGGAGTACTGAGAGACGGTTGGTGCCATCGGGTAAATATTTATATCTTATTGTGTATACAAATAAATTAACGGCCTCTCTTGTACAATTGCCCCATAAAAAGAAAACTTATTTTGAAAAAAATATTTATTTGTTGGATAGTCATTTTAAGATGTTTTAAACCATTTTAAGATGTAGACGCAAGTGGGGGTTTGGCAGAGTGCTATGTAGCTGTTGTAAATAATTAGCTTTTTTTTTTTCTTTTTTTTTTTTTTTTTACATTAAAATCTTTTTCCAACATTTTTTTTTCTTTTTTTTTATAAATGAGTGAAATGCTGCCATCTATTGGAGTAAATGCCACATGACCTTCATTAAAAGGAGTCCTTAATCTCTCAAACTGATTTATAAAACGTGTTTTACTTTTCTTTAATCATTTTTATCTTTATTATAAAAACAAAAATGGCACCTGAAAAGACAGCAACATGTTTTTTTTCTTTTTTTTCCAAAGTCTTTAATCACTTTCTTGTTTTTTTTTTTATTGTGCTTGTTGAATCGACGTCCCTTTTCCCCCCTCTGTGTGTTTTTTCCCTCCCTTATTTGTATTGCTCTCCTAAAAGAGCTTATTTTCCGTTGTCTGAAATCTGACATTCTCTCTGCAGACATTACTGGATCCTCTTTCCTTTTGGAAACGTATCTCTGACGTGCAGTAGCATGTTGTAATATTTCCCCTTATCCTTTGACATGTAAAGACATTTATTCCATTAAAAAATATTTTGTGCATTTTAAATGCTGTTGTCTGATTCTGTATGTTGCCTAATGTACAATTTTGCAATAAAAAAAAAGCTAACAATTTAAAAAAATTAAATAAATAGAATGCTTTTTACCATGGATTTGGATGGAACAGCTGATGCATGAACATGCCAGAATGGTAGAGTGTATAAAGTCTGTTAAGTATGTGGGAACAAACGAGAGTGAGGTCATGTTGAGTGCTTGACAAGTGTGTGTAATCCAAAAAGACATGCTTTTCCTCAGAGGTACTGGACTAGTGCAGAAAGGTAGTCTCACTGAAATATTATTCCCTTAGGAATTGGGCAATTCACTGGATCCAACTAATGAAGCCCATGCTATTCAGGAAGTAGTCTCCATTGGAGGACATACCAGGCCTAGATGCACTTAATGTTCTCTAGATGGCGAAGTTCATTTTATTTCGAGAGGACAAACCTATAGGCACAAATGACCTGGATGAAAAATGTCCCTGTCTATTTAACATAGCATTTTGCTTGGTAAGAAAAAGGTGTCCGAGTATTTGGGAATACTGGAGAACTGTAAGTGTTTGGGAATACTTAAGAATTGTATGTATTAGGGAATAGTAGAGAACTAAGTGTTTGGGAATACTGGAGAATTGCATGTGTTTGGGAAGACTGGAGAATCGCATGTGTTTTGGAATACTGGAGAATTGTGTGTGTTTTGGAATACTGGAGAGTTGCGTGTGTTTGGGAATACTGGAGAATTGCATGTGTTTGGGAATACTGGAGAATCACGTGTGTGGGAATACTGGGGAATCGCGTGTGTTTGGGAATACTGGAGAATTGCGTGTGGTTGGGAATACTGGAGAGTTGCATGTGTTTGGGAATACTGGAGAATTGTATGTGTTTTGGAAGACTTGAGAGCCGTATGTATTTGAGACTTCTGGAGAATTGTTAACTGTTTGGGAATACTGGGGAACTGTAAGTGTTTGTTCTAATACTGGAGAATTGCATGTGTTTGGGAATACAGGAGAGTTGCGTGTGTTTTGGAATACTGGAGAGTTGCATGTGTTTGGGAATACTTGAGAGTTGCATGTGTTTGGGAATACTTGAGAGTTGCATGTGTTTGGGAATACAGGAGAGTTGCGTGTGTTTGGGAATACAGGAGAGTTGCGTGTGTTTTGGAATACTGGAGAATTGCGAGCGTTTGGGAATACTGGAGAATTGCGAGTGTTTGGGAATACTGGAGAATTGCGAGTGTTTGGGAATACTGGAGAATTGCATGTGTTTCGGAAGACTTGAGAGCTGTATGTATTTGGGAATTCTGGAGAATTGTAAGTGTTTGGGAATACTGGGGAACTGTAAGTGTTTGTTCTAATACTGGAGAATTGCAAATCTTTGGGAATACTTGCTTAACTGCGAGTGTTTGGGAATTCCGGAGAATTGCGTGTGTTTGGGAATACTGGAGAATTGCATGTTTGGGAAAATGATAAAAATGCTGTTATTTGTATTATACCAATTTAAATGTGGAATTTCAGTTGGATATTTCATCTTTGACAGGTATATTTCTGAAACTGACTTGTAGTTGAAGAGGTTAAACGCGGTCATGTCTGTCCTGAAGAGGGCTTTGTGGAGATGAAGCGCGTTTCAGGGGCTCTTCATTAAACTTGCCACTATTGGCCTGTTTTCACTGCACAAAGGAAATCCCTTTAAAATACCTTTCAAACATGGGCGTTCTCAGGCTGACAGCTCAGACACGAAGACCACGCCTCGTCCACCAAAGATAAAGGCTTATTGGTCGGAATTCTCACGCTGCTTTCTGATTGGTCGTTTGTTCTCGGGCTTCTCCCTCAGATCTGCGCTGCCTCCGCTGCTATTCCGTTACAGTGGGGCAAAATGGCGGCTGTCATTCAGAATCCTCTAAACGCGTAAGTAAGCAATAATTTCGGAAAAAAGCTTCGCGTTTAGAGTTTGTTTGAGACGCAGAAGAATGCGGATGCATAAATACCCAACGCTTCTTTTTGTTCCAGTCCGGATTTGTGTGTGTGCTCGTGCTTATTGTCTTGTGCTCGTGATGAGTCCGGTGGCTTTTACATTAGAACTAAGCTTTATTACAAAAGGCTTTTGGGTTGCTGTGTGTTTTTTTTCCTCTCGATATAAACAGTTGCAGAAATCGTGATCACACCCACCGCGATTGGTAAACAGAATCGTGGCTCGCTAGCATTAAACAGCACCGTCTTTATGGCAGGAATGTAATTTTCATGACAAAATGAATGCAAGTGTGTGGAATCGGAGTATTAAAGTGAAACCGGTGTCAGGTTGGGTTTACACTGAGCTCGATTTATGGGCTCACTGCAATCATGTGTGTTTGCAGTCTCCATCTGTTTATTTCTATTTTTTATGAAGTTCCTAGCATGCTATCTATCTGGCTAGTTTTGTCTCGACACTGTCTTAGGTTTAATTCTTTCCCCACGAAGAGCAGTTTTTTTGTTTGTTTGTTTGCAATGGCGTTGTTCTAATGTTTGTGTGTAGTGTTTACATTCCGATTAAGGGCCAAGCTAAGTACAGGGAAGAGTCAGGAGTTCCCAGTTCATACTACACTATATTACATTACAGTACACTACATTATATTACAGTATAGTATGCTGCAGTGCAGTTCAGTATACTACACTGCAGAGTAGTATACAAGTATTATAGTATTCTACACTACACTATACTACAGTACTATAGTGTAGTATTCTACACTACACTGCAAATTATAGCACAGTACTACAGTGTAGTATACTACATTACACTACAGTATACTACAGTACTATAGTGTAGTATTCTACACTACAGTATACTACTGTACTATAGTGTAGTATTCTACACTACACTGCATATTACACAACACTGCAGAATATTATACTATAGTACTATAGTGAAGTATTCTGCACTACACTACAGTATATTATACTGCAGTACTATTTTGTAGTATTCCACACTACACTGCAGAATATTATACTATAATGTAGTATTCTATACTACACTGCAAATTATAGCACAGCACTACAGTGTAGTATTCCACACTACACTGCAGAATATTATACTATAATGTAGTATTCTATACTACACTGCAAATTATAGCACAGCACTACAGTGTAGTATTCTACACTACACTAGAGTATACTACACTACAGTACTATAGTGTAGTATTCTACACTACACTGCATAATATTATACTACAGTACTATAGTGTAGTATTCTACACTACACTATTTTATACTACAGTACTATAGTGTAGTATTCTACACTACACTACAGTATAATATACTACAACACTATAGTGGAGTATTCTATACTACACTACAAATTATACTGCAGTACTATAGTGTAGTATTCTACACTACACTACAGTAAATAATACTATATTTCACTCCACTGCTGATTACTGTGTATAATCCCTACATATCTATAATCAAATTATATAATATATACATACACAGTAATTTGTCAGTATAGGGCTTTTGGTTCGGTACACATGTATCAAATGCAATCCTTTTTTTGTGTGTGTGAAATATAGTTATAATAATAAACTGCGTTTAAAAAAAAAAAAAAAAGCCAAGCATTTTAATGTTTTGCTTTTTGTCCCCCAACAGTACCGAGGTGCGTACCGAACCATGAATTTTGTGTATCGTTTTGTGTGCGTGTGCGTGTGCGTGTGCGTGTGTGTGTGTGTATATAATGTGTATATGTGTGGTAGTCAATGTGCAGCTTGTATAGCAGTATAGATTTAATGGTCTGAAAATAACATCATAATGACAAAAGTAAGTACACCCTAAGTGATAACAGCTGTATGTCACGTAACCATGCAAAGCCACATGTCCTATTCATCATTTTCCTATTTTTGTCTGCTTGACAGGACCATAAACATTTGTGTTTGTTGTTTTAGAGCAGTTAAAATGTGGTGCTTTGAGTACAATTCTCTCATACTGACCACTGGATGTTCAACAAGACACCTCATGGTGAAGAGAGTTAGAATTGTTGCTGAGATGGCAGAGGCTATAAGAAGATTGGTAACACCCTGAAACTGAGTTACAGTACAGTGGTCAGGGTCATACAGAGATTTTCCAAGACGGGTTGCAATCTGAACAGATCTCACAAGCGTTATTAAAGAAGTTGAGTCCTCGGGCTGTGCATCAGGTGCAGAAGCTGCTTTAGAAAACAGAAGCATGAGTACTGCTAGCATTGCTTTAGAAGTTGCAGAAGAGGAAGTTCTGCTTGTCAGAGCTCAGACCATACACCACACACTGCAACAAGTCGGTTTACATGGCCGGCCGTTGTCCCAGAAGGAAGCCTCTTCTGAAGATAGTTCAAAGGAAAGCCTGCAAACATTTTGCTGAAGACAACCTGTCAAGAGCATAAATTACTAGAACCATTTCCTGTGGTCTGATGAGACTTATATAAACGTGTTTGGCTCAGATGGTGTCCAGCATGTGTGGCGACACCATGGTGAGGGGAACCAAGAAAATGATGTCTTGCCTTAACTTAAGCATGGTGGTGGTAGCATCATAGTCTGAAGCTGCATGAGTGCTGCTGGTACTGGAGAGCTGCGGTTCTTTTGAGGGAAACATGTACAATGACATTCTGAAGAAGAACAACCTTCCCTTTAGAAACTGGGCTGAACAGCAGTTTTCCAACATAACGACTCCTAACACCAAGATGACAACTGCCGTGCTGAGGAAGGTGAATGCGATGGAGTGGCCAAGAATTTCTCCAGAACTGAACCCTATTGAGCACCTGTGGGGGATTCTCAACTGTAAGGTGGAGAAGCGCCATGTGTGTAACATCCAGCAGCTCTGTGATATCATTATAGAGAAGTGGAAGAGGATCCCAACAACAACCTGTGCAGTTCTGGTGAATTCCACTTAGGATATACTCAATTTTGTTGGCAGTTATTTAGACAATATTGGCTGTATGTTGAGTTATTTTTTAGAAGACAGTGAATATGTATTGCTACACAAGCTGCACATTGAATACTCTAAAATATTTTTTAAGTTTAATTTCTATAGTATTGTCCCTTAAGAACATATAATCAAATGGTTGCTGAAATGTGAGGGGTGCACTCACTTTTGTGGGATACTGTTCGGGGTGTAACGGTACACAAAATTCACGGTTCGTTTTTAAGTCACTGGTCGGTACAATTTCGGTACAGTTAGGGGAAAGAAATGCAAAACATCAAATAGTTTATTCTTAACATCAAGTTTATTATTCTTAACATTTGTGATCATCAACAGTTTACATTTTTAAAGCGATTTTAAATAAAATGCCTGCTTGGTTAATTAATATAAAATATTTTATAACCTAATAAAAAATAAGCGACAATAAATCTAATGAATGCTATACACTGTTTTTATCATATTGAGGAAATTGAGAAGTAAATTAAATTGACACAAATTAAATTGATTAAATAAATTGAAAATTAAAATAGTTTGTTAGACCCCATTTGGATAATACACCCACTTGAGAGAGAGCGCGTGTGTGGCATTAAATATACATTTTCCAAAGATATAATGTACTTAACTGTTTTTTTTTCAGTATACTTTAACAAATGCCTTCATTCCTTCCATCCTACATTCATTCACTCCTTCGGTATGTGGAATTGTCAGGATTTCTTTTAAGAAGAAAAAAAAAAAAGAGCTAAAAGAATCCATAGCGCTAACGTTAGCCGCTAGTCATGCCTTGGTTGACGCTAGTGCTAGGTTTTTTTCTTTTGCGTTTTCATGCATGCGCAAAACAAATCGTTTTTCCACTGCGCTCACTCTGTTCTTTTAATTTTTAATTGTATTTTTTATACCCCTGGCATTGTTGTGCATGTTTTTGAAGTTATATAATAATACAAATATGCATTTTAAGCACGAGGCGGAGACTTAACAAACTTGCGGTCCGCCACTTAATACGTTCCTGAGGGAACTGAGATTAGAACTATGATGCGAATGTTAAAAGGGATTGCATTCGATACATGTATACTGAACCGAATGAATTTTAAACTTTATGTGTACAGTTACTCCCCAATTTTATTTATATATTTATATATGTTTCTTATACGCTCATCAAACCCCATTTCAGAATCCTGGATCAGTGCCATCAAATAAACGATTGACTAATAAGAAGGATCTCAGGCTCTGTAAGCTTAAGCCACTTAAGCATTAAAATCAGAGCCGTAGACGAGAAAACGTCTAATCGTGTATATAAATTATTCATCGCACTCGTCATATTACACTTCTTGTTCTACCTCATCCCTCAAAAAAAAAAGCCCCTGCACACACAAAATGGTAATGGTTTGATATTTTCGGAGTGTGACGATAACCGGAAACTATCACTGTTTCACTGCCAGTTGAACGAGCACTCTCAAAAGCCGGTGATGAAAATAAAAGGATACATTTATGACAAAACCGATGTACAAATCTGTATTCATGAGAATGATATTTCTAGGTTGTTCGTGTTGGTTTCGTAATAAGTAAATAAGAAAATGTAGCTAGCCTGCAGTGCTAAGGAAAGAGAGTAAGATCCTTTGACAGATAAAGAGTTTGGTCTACCATGATACAATTGTGAACCTATTTCCTTTTCTTTTACAACCGATGTAGAAGGTATGTAGAACATGGGGAGAAACGACAACAATGCATGATATCGTGGCCATGGGTCACTGTCAAACCGGTCTGGATAAATTTCTGGATTGGAGTGAATTTTATTGTTCAGATTTGTTTTCTTTCCTCTTTGGGTTGTTGATGATACGAGGGATGGAGTTTGTGGTCAGGAATCATTTAGATGTCAAAACAAGGGTTCTGAATCTGTGTGCATATTCTAGAAATGCAACCAGAGGTAGCAATATACCGTGTTTACCCAATGATGGTCTCATGTATAGTCACGTCCCTCTGTGCTGAAATACAGCTCGATTTGAGGTAAATCCAGAGCGATGCGATTGAGAAATGAGGGTTGGTCAGACACCAGGGGGTTGTGGACCTCTGAAGAAAAAGAACTTGTGTGAGTAACAAAAATAAATCGGTAGCTGATAATAGAAAAAGTCTACGTTGAGGTAATTATCTATAACACGGGGACAACTTGATAACCCAAATATTATTATATATCTGCCACCATTTGCTCAGTTTAAACTGCTCTACTAGAACCATGTCCTGTGGTCTGATGAGACTTGTATAAACATGTTTGGCTCAGATGGTGTCCAGCATGTGTGGTGATGCCGTGGTGAGGAGAACCAAGAAAATGATGTCTTGCCTTAACTCCAGCATGGTGGTGGTAGCATCATGGTCTGGGGCTGCATGAGTGCTGCTGGTACTGGAGAGCTGCGTTTATTTATTTATTTATTTTATTTTTTTTTGAGAGAAACATGGATTCCAACATGTACTGCGCCAAAAATCCAAACAAACGCATGTATTACGAAGATTTCTGCATGGATGCAGAATTTACCAAGCGAAAACCCCGACAAATTTGTCCCTGAGCACCATTTAGACAGACGTTGTGTATTTCTTAATATGCTTTATTTAAATATTTGGAGAGCCCACCAACCTTTGCTTGGTAATGTCAATATTTCATCCGGCAAGTTTTCTATTATGGCTGCTGGTCATGATGGTCAAAGTGCAAGCAAATGTGGTATCGTGGTGTAATTCAGCTATTTATGAAAGGGGCATCGTACCATTTACAGATAAACAGACGACTTCTGTTGACCCCGGCTTCTTGCTGTTTGCCCAGAGATTACTCGTTCTTTCATCACAAATATTAGAGTAGTTAGTATATAATAGTTGCTAATTATCGTCAGGTGCTTGTATGTTCACGTTGTCATTTAAGAAAGTAGATCTTGGGTGTTACCACATGTTAAATGGTTTAATCAGTTAGTAGGCCAGAATGAGGCTCAGTAACATTCCAGTGAGTGTTTTCCTTCTCCGTGTCGTTCCGCGCCGCAGCATGCGTGCGTACGCCTGTGCGCGTCTTTCTTCCTTACAGAGAAGATTTTGGGGTGAAGGAGAAAAGTGGGCATGGGGGGTAATAAGATGAGTTGGGTTTTAAGTTGGTCCGTCGCTGGTATCAACTTTGATTTTGAAGGAGATCTACTGTTAATGCTACATCATCCATTAGCCTAACTTTTTATTTTGGTTTATTTGTTTTTGTTTGCTTGCTTGCTTGCTTGTTTGTTACTTTGAGCCCTCCACAGAGGGGGGTGCAGTGCAGTTGTTGAGCACGCAATGCAGAGGAGTAAGAAACAGTGAGACGTGAAATGGAGTTCTGTGTGGGAGCATTCTGCAAAGACAACAGTGCGCTATGCCCCTGCTGCAACGCCGTTCTAAACGAAGAGCAAAAATGTACTCGGTACACATTTATGCATGCACAAGTCTGTTGAAATGGAAAAAAACTAACAAAAAAGTCAGAGAATGAATTGTGTAATGTGTGTGTGTGTGTGCACGACTTACGAATTTTCCGAGATATGAACACCGCTAAAGAAAATCAAAATATATTAAAGAAAAGTTTCTAAACCCTTTGCACGCTATTCAGAGGGCGGAGAAGAAGAACGGCCAACAGGCATGCATTGTGGGACCGTTTTTCTTTTGCGCAAAGTTGTGAGAAGACGTATACTGTACGGTATTCCTACAGTGTTTTGTTTTTGTTTTTTTCCGTTGTGATTTTAGTGTTTGCTTGTTTTGTTTCCACGGCAGAAAAACGAAAAAAAACAACAACTGCATTTATCTTCAAAAATACGTAGAATTTATCGCTTGGTTATATATCTCGGGGGTTCCTCGGAACGCATCGTAGAGTCTTACTCTTCTCGACTCACGAGCACTTTTCCGGTCCCCATGTATTTCGTAGGTCAGGGGCTACCTGTATATTTGCAGAGCAAAGCATTATATTAATTGTTTAAGCTTTTGATATAGAAATTCACAAAGATGCTCTGATGGACGTAAAAAAACTGGAAATGCAGTTTTATCGATTCATAACAATAGGATATTATTATGAAGTCTATTTCCATTGATTATATATATATTTTTTTGTTTTTTTTTTTATCATTACTGTTTTATAGGGTTATAAATATTAGATAACTCGCAGGCCGAAATATTTAAGACCGAGGAATATCACTGTGATGTTCAGAACAAGGCTGTTGAGCTTCACAGAATGAGAAGTTACTATGAGGAAATAGCAAATGCATTGAAAAATCTCATTTTTACCTTCAAGACGTTCATTAAGAAACTCCAGTCGACTGAAAACTTCGAATCAACCTGCATTTCCACACGGTGGTGAAGTTTCATGGACGTGGGCGAGAAGCATTGAAATGTCGACCCTGACCATTTTACCTAATGCATTTAACTAAAGCTACAGAGTCCAAATTAGCCTACGCATAGTCATTTTCTATTTTATTTAGATTTTAGAAAAACACTATTTTTTTTTCTTTTTAAGGTCAATGGGGAAATTCAGAAGTTTTTGTTACCAGACCTTGTTTTTTGTTTGTCGGTAATTAATTAGCAACTGCTCAACATTAGCAATAACCAATAAAGGAAATTTCTTTCACAACACTTTTTAGGAGGCACTTTAAACTCCTCCATTTGTGTTGTGCTGAAATTTGTACATAATCTTCGCTCAAATCCGACTAATAATTTACAATCGAGTGCCTTTAATGGACGTATCCACTCCAAGTCAATGAAACATGCATATGCAGTTGGACCCAAGTCGTGGAGATCAGGTGACCTCAGGAGTAAACATCTCTGATAATAAAAGATAAAGAGGAACCACGAGGGTCAGGAAAGACATGCGGTTAGAGGCCTGCTCAACCTAAATATAGAACATACTACTGCATAAAAACGGCATCCGATGCGTGCGCTGAAGGTTTTCACGTAGGAACGGGTTTTCCCGAGTGAGCGATCCCACGAACCAAATCGTCATCGAAGGTGTACGAGGTTTCAAGTGTACCGTGATATCGATGAATAAACCGCACGCGAGCCAGAAACAATGCATGTAAAACACAAATCTTTAATAGCGATTTATCTCATTATATCGTCGCTGATAAACACCGGAAAAACATCTGCAGGTTATTATTTGAAAAGATTAAACACCGTAGAAAGATTTTACAGTAAACGTGGGCACTTGAGGGGGAGGGGTTCAATATTTCAGAGCAGTGTATAAAGATCTTTTAATGCTCTCAGTATTCAATCAGCCGTAATGAGTTCTCCGTTAGTTGCCAGCTCTTCCCGATTCTTCCCAGTAAGCTAACCGCTTTATACGCTCGTAATGTGCTTTGCAGCAGGTTTTACAGAAGTGCAGTTCGCTAGGCACCCTGAGAGCAACGATCTAGCACAAGATATCAGGCTTCACTCTTTTTGTTTCGTGAACAGTGCAGTGTCCAGATTAGCAGATTGGATGTAAGCGCAATCCTGCAGCGAGTTCTCTTACACGTCGCGATAGCAACGAGAAAAGGCTAATGGAAAAAAACTAGACAAGCAAAACATCGATTCGTGCACAGACTTTTTTTTTTGTCTCTGTAAAGAGCTTTGGCTTCATGGAACCACAAACATCACTTTCTAACCCTGTGCAACTTAACCGTCCTTTCTCTTCACACCAGCCTGAGGTAGACAGAGCCCCAGTATGTGGCCTGTACCTTTCTGAGCTGTGTGTGTGTGTGTGTGTGTGTGTGTGTGTGTGTACCTTCTGGTTAATTTTCCAGTCTCAACTGACAACACTTTGTCGTAGAGACGTGCCCCTCGATCCTTCACATAAACTTTTACACCAGCACTTGCGGTGCATACTGTACATCCACATTTGAGAGAAAGGGGGAAAAAAAGCCCACTTTCTAACATATATATTAGAAACATTTCTCTTTGTTAGGAGTAGATGCAACAAAGTGCTGTCAGATTGAAACCAGGGACTTTGCCTCAACACTCAACACCCTGACATGCTGAGTCATAGCACAATTACTGGGTGCAGTTCCAGCTCCATTGCACAGTGGTCTTTTGCATGACATCCGAGCTCCGTCCTCAACTCGGCAAGATTCTTTTCCAGATTTATGTCGGCGAATAGTTTTTTAGCAGCTGATTTTGTAGACCCTTTTTTTTTTTTTTGTGTGTGTGTGAAACTTTTTAATGTGAGCTTGCAATGCTGCAGATAAAGTGGCTTCCTGTTCAAACGCTAAAGTGCACCTGCATGGTCTCAAGAGACACGTTTCACAGCCCAGGCTCGATTCGCTGGTGGGAAAGATGCCAGCGTTTCGATGTAGAACGTGTCAGTTTCCTGATCAGATTAAGGCGACTCCAGATCAGCAGGCGGAATTCAAACTCTTTTTCTATATTAAAAGAAATGCGAATGATCGGTATCAGTGTTCAGTGAGTGTTTAAAGGAAGTTGTTTGTTTTTTTGTGGTCTTGTGGTTGGAAAAGAGCAGACTGAAGGTGTGTGTGTGTGTGTGTGTGTGTGTGTGTGTGTGTGTGTGTGTGTAGAGGTGGGGAAGCACACATCTTCAGCATGCAATCGAAGTTTTATGTAATTCCAGCTTGGAGAGCGTGGACTCTGACATGTGACACTGTAAATGGTTGACACGGACACACTCCCAGCAAACGTCCCAATCAGCCACTGCGTTCGTTCACGCTGCTACTGACGCTCGTGTAACCCGTCTATCACGGCAGATCTCTGCGTGGCTTCGGCACGTGAAGTCTCTGGTAACCGCCACCGTTCTAATCACCATTGAGCTCTTTTCAGGCAGCGAGAGCCCATTGTGAGAAACAGTTACCGAAAGATTCTTTTAGAGAAAATACATATTAGTGTATGGGTTTTTTGTATCTGTCACTACTAATACATGAATGAGTAACTTCTTTTATATTAAGCAGTCGGAGCATCATGGGACATTTTAGTGAGCTTTGTTGGTAAGCTGAGTGTAATAAACTCCTCAGGTGTCTTTTCCAGCTATTTGTGGTTCTTTGCCAAACAGTTACCACAAAAATGGAGGCACCTGTGCTCCTGTGCACATAGCAAGCTCCATGTAGAGATGAAGTGGAAGATCTCGAGAGGCCTTCTATAGAGATCTGACCTCACCGATCATGAACACCTTTGTGGGATGAATTAAAAAGCTGCCTGCATCCCAGACACTACTGACTTTATTGACGCCATTGTGGCTGAATCTCCACAAATCTCCACAAGCACATTCCAATATCTAGTAGAACATCTTCCCAGAAGAGTGGAGGTTGCTATAACAGCAAACTAAATGTGGACTGGGATGTTTAGAAAGCACGTCCAAATGTTACAGCTAGATGTCTACAAACATTTGTCCATATAACATTGGATAAATGTGATATTCGAATAGACACCAAACAGGAAAATGTGAACTGGAAGTGTGAAGCTCCTTCCTTCTTTTCCTCGCTCTTAATAGTCAGAAGGGAAGTGATGTGCGTTATTAAAATATTTCAGACAAGTGTCATGTGATGCTCCTTGACTCAAAGTAGCATGGTTTTTATACACTTGCCTGCAAATCTTATGTACATCCAGGAGATATAAAAGTGATGCATTTGCCTTTGCATGTTCATTATTGATGCATTAAGAGGGATAAATCGGATTAGATAGAAAACTAAATGTAGACACCCGTTGGTAAAACCGCTATACAAATAAACCTGAATTGGTTTGAACATCCATTAGTTGGCAAGTCAGACCCAAAACTTCCGTTCACAACATTTCCAAGGCGAAATGTTTACATGTATTGATTTGAGAGGTTTGAATGCTGCATTGGAGGGTGTTTTTTACAATACAAACACTACTGGTGGGGAAAACTGGTCAATGTTCGCACAAGCCTGTTTACATGAAGCATTGTAATCGGTTTGAAAGTCCATCGCTAAATTAAAATGCTTCAATTTAAACGGCCAAAAATCGAGAAGGGTGGGAATTACCTTTCTATAAATCGAACAACAATCAAAATTCTGCCATGTAAACACTTTGAACCGATTTCTTGCGGAAGATGTGTTTCTTTTTACTGTGCTCTTGTGAACACCGAATTGATTCGCCACAGCACGGTGTTCCCACAGCTTCCGAGTTTGTATAAAACATCCACGACGCGCATAATTGAAAGCACCGGCACGTGTAAAACACCGTATCCAGGGTTAGGGAACGTCTTATAAATAGTCCGCTGAATCTCTTAATTGGAATAAGAAAACAGTGTACAGTCACGCTAATTCGCGCTTCAGGACTCTCGGCTCGGAAAATCCCCCGGTTTTCATTTGGAACCCGACTAACAGCAAGTTGCAGAATAGCTTAAAATTCGCGGGAATCCGCAGTGGGAACGCATGTTCAGGAACGTTAGGAATAACATTCAAAACAAGGCATTTGGTCGAATACTGTACACTATTGCGTTTATAAAGAGACATAATGTCTAGATGGATTTACTAAGGTACCATAGAGGGGCTTTTGGATTTTTGGAACTCGCAGGGGGTCTTAAAACGTAACCCCCACGAGTTCCGGGGGACCACTGTACAAGTAAACGTGGCTAATAATTGTGTAGAATAGTAAAGAAGTGTGTTCCCTGAGATATATTGGTAATTGCTAGCTGAGCGAGATTAATGTGGAATTTTTCTCCATTACTTCCAAATGGGAAACATTTCAAATTGTAAATTTCAGATATAATCTGTAATAATTTCATTGGGCGATGATAATTTTAACCCCATTTGTGACGGAACCAAGTTTGTGGAATCGTGCAATAAAGGGTATTAGAAGTGAAATGCTTGAACACGTGACATTCAGATACTAGTATTTAGTTTGAGCCTAATTCACATCATCTTGCACTCAACATGCTACTTTAAAAGTTGGCGGTTCAAATATCCTTTAGCATCTAAACGCCATTTAGATCAAGTTACTTGTACTACATAGCTGTAGTACTTCCTCTTAATATTTTCACAGGTCACAGTTTTGAATTAGTTTTGCTGTTTATTATAGTTTGATTCTAAACACAAATTGCATCCCATATTATTGGTATTTGAGCATTTTGTGCGTAAACTGTAGGAAGAACTCGGTATACCAAAGGACTGCCGATTTAGACCTTGATCCTGATTAACTACGATTTTGAATAATGTGTTCGTTTTTTTTCTGATTGCAATCATCTAAATTGTGCTAAAGAGTTCCCGAAACGATGTCATGCAATGCAGACTGGGGATGCAAGAATGAAAGGGATTTTGCATATGCTGTTTGTTCTTGGTAACTGCGGCGGGTTTGGATCTCGTGAAAACGCCGTAACAGGCAACCTAAACTCAAATCTGACGCAGAAGCTAACGCAAAATCGGTGCAGGTGATGATGTAAATATGGTTCAGGAAAGCACATTGCTAAGTGCCAAAAAACATAAAGGAACCTTTTAATACATATAGTCTTTGCTTTGGTTGGATTGTAACAGCTGAAACCATATAAGACCAGGACAGTGTCTATTATGTGGGTATGAGCACCAAAAGTGTTCCTTGGGGACTGAGAAAAGTCAGATAGCTCCATGTTCCTTTTCCACCATGCTGATGGAAGAGATTTGAATTGATTTCTGTTTTCCTGGTACGTTTTATTACCCTAATGTCCTTTAAAGAAGCGCTGAACTTTTTTGTTTTGGTTTAGAACAGCAGCCTTTAAAGCGCGTGTATGTATGTGTTTATATACGTATGTATGCATTAGGGCCGTCTAATCGCAATGACATATTTAAATTGATTATTGCATGATTGTCATGAATTAACTCTTGATTAATCGCACATTTTTATCTGTTCTAAATGTATTTATATTAAAATTTATATTTTTTAATACTCTAATCAACATGGTCATGGACAAATATAGATGCTTTAGGCAAATGTATGTTTATTATTAGTGAAACCAAACTCAACATGTAACCAAACATTTTAAAGTAATTCTGGTGTTTTAAATTAAGTAAATCATCAGGTCACCAAACGGAACTTTTGCTGTTTCCACACGGACGGTTTTAATTGCCGGACGTGTGCATCATGGCAGATTTTGGTGCTTGATTTAAGATTTCACGCATTGGTAAAACAAATGTTTAGGAGGAATGGAGAAGGATTGTGCTGGTCCCAGTCTCCAGAAGGTATATGTGCAGACCTGCAGTAAATACAGGGGAATAAATTTGATCAGTCACACCATGAAGTTATGGGAAAGAGTAGTAAAAGCCAGGCTGAGAGACGAGGTGACCATCTGTGAGCAACGGTATGGTTTCATGCCGAGGAAGATCACCACAGACGCATTATTTGCTTTAAGAATGTTGATGGAGAAGTATAGAGAAGTGAGGGTGGTGCAGGACATGTATGAGGACAGTGTGATAGCAGTGAAGTGTGCAGTAGGAATGACAGACTGGTTCAAGGTTGGAGGACTGGTTCAAGGTTCGACTCTGAGCCCTTTTCTGTTTGCCATGGTGATGGACAGGTTGATGGACAGGTTGTCAGACAAGAGTCTAGATGGACGATGATGTTTGCAGACGATATTGTGTTTTGTTGTGAGAGTAGTGAGCAGGTTGAGGAGAGGTGGAGGTACATGCTGGAGGGAAGGGGAATGAAATTCAGTAGGAGTAAGACAGAGTACATGTGTGTGAATGAGAGGGAGGGCAGTGGAGTGGTGCAGTTGCAGGGAGAATAGGTGGAGAAGCTGGAGGAGTTCAGGTAACTCGGGTCAACAGTGCATAGTGATGGAGAGTGTGTTAGAGAAGTGAAGAAAAGAGTGCAGGCAGGGTGGAGTGGGTGGAGAAGAGTGATATCAGAAGTGATTTGTGAAAGAATGAAAGAAAAAGAATGAAAGGAAAAGTTTATAAGACTGTGGTGAAACAAGTATATTAGAGGAACAGCGCATGTAGAACTTTTCACAGACAAGGTAAGGGAGGTGAGATTGAGATGGTTTGGACAGAGGAGGGACATGGGGTATGTCGGTAGGAGAATGCTGAGGATGGAGCCACGAGGACGGAGCAAAAGAGGAAGAATGAATGATATATGTGTATATGTATAAACTATTGGACTAACTGGACTTGCAAAACAGTTTTGGTTGTATTGTGGATTTTTTGGTTTGGGAGTACTATCTCTAACAACCTGCTGTCTGCTTTCTGGTGTAAAGCAACAACTCATCTTCTTTGATGCATCTTATCCATGGTGCCAAACAAAAAACAGGAACAGCTACTTAAAATAGGAAAACTCCTGACCTTGGCAATAGAGAAAAGAGCTAACGCTAGTTATTGCAGCTGCAGCTGACCCGTAAAAAGCTTCCCGTATTTCGCGCTGTAACAATGTAATGTGTACAGATCAAGTCTGACCAGGCCTCCTCTTTGCTTTTAGTGATCATAAGGGGGCTTACAGCTCCCCCCATTTCACCCAGATCTATTAGTAAAAATATCTAAGTGATTGATTGTAGGTGGATTAGTCACAGATTCGAATTATTTCCATTATTTAAATTTTTATATTGCTGACAATGTTTTATTTTTAAACACTAAAGACGAAGAAAACCTTCGGGGTTGCATGCAAAATGTAACAGTTTGAACACCATTATAACATCCTCAGATGTGAACTAACATTAAAGCCTTTTTATATTCTTTCTGTCTGTGACCAAATTGCAGCCCTTTTCTTCTCATCTCGTTTGATCGTTACCAGTTCACACCTAGAAACATGCCAGGTAGGGGGAGGATTAACACATGCTTCTTGTGACACTTCGTTCTGCTCTTGTAACCTTACAGTAGATGAGAGGAGGCTTTAACTGCTCTCTTACAAAAACTGTTGTGTGGATTAGAGACAGGGGCATCGAGTAAAAGACAGGAGGTGGAGCTGGAGGTAGCAGAGCTGAAGATTGAGGTTTTTCGTTGGGAGCGACGACGATGGACAGGATTAGACACGAGTTTATAAGAGGGACAGAGCATGTAGGATGTTTTGGAGACAAGGTGAGGGAGGCGAGATTGAGATGGTTTGGACATGTGCAGAGGAGGGACATGGGGTATATCGGTAGGAGAATGCTGAGGATGGAGGAAAAGAGCAAGGCCAGTTAGAAGGTTTATGGATGTGGTGAGGGAAGACATGCAGGTAGTTGGGTTAAAAGAGGCAGATGTAGGGGACAGATGGGTATGGAACCGGATGATCCGCTGTGGCGCCCCCTAATGGGAGAAGCTGAAAGAAGAAGACAGGATAAACTCAGTTGGCCAAAATGCAGTCAAATGGTCACGGAATAATTCATTGTGATCTTTCACAAAAAGCACGAATTTTCATTACAATGATCCATTTTCTTATAAACAGTTTTCTGAAGAATTTTTCAGTAAGTTTTGATTATTTTTATTTAAATGTTAGATTTTTTTTTTGCACCATTCTGACATTTTTGTAGATTACATTTTCCATACTGATCTGATACTGACATCCGCTTAGGCTGCGTCCACGTTCACCTGCATAAATGTAAAACACTTCTTTATATAAATATTTGGGGTCGTGTGTGTAAACCGAGTAAACTGGGACGTTCAAAACTGATGACGTTTGTTGGCATGTGCTGGAGACATGTGACTCTTTCAGCTCAAAACAACTCAAAACAACCACTATATAGTCTTGGGTTACCTGCAGCAACAACTTCTACTCTGCATCTGTCCATTAAAGGAAAAAGCAGGGCATTTAGCTTGACCTTGTGCATCAATTTAAAGAGGCAGGGAATATATAAACGTCTGACGGACATGACGTAGGTTTTTTTCTTTGTGTATGTGCAATACAGGGATGTGAGCATTTCTCGAATTTTCTAGGGTACACAAGCAATTTTTGGAATCGGTAAAAAAAAAAAACCACGACAGATTTAAAATGGATAAACTCCATCTTTAGCTCTCTTTATATCAATGTGGATGTAGCCTTAGCAATAATAAGCTTCTCTATGCATTTCATGAGTAAGCTCAGAACTGTTATGGCTTGAATGAGACGTTTTGTCTCATTCTGACATAATAGATCTGTGTCGTAAGTCAATATCATACATGTTTATATAAACCGGGGAGCAACCTTACAGCTCCATTTTCACTGATTTGTTCTGAGCTTGAGTCTGCAGTTTTCCATGTTCTCCCCATGTCCATATGGGTTTCCTCCACAGTCTCCTGACACCTCCCAAAAACATGGCAGTAGGTGTATTGGCAAGTCTAAATTGCCCCTAGATGTGACTGAGGGATGTTACATGTTAATGGATTTCCATACGAACTACTAGTATTTGTGTCTGCTGTAGTATTCAGATTAATACACCAACGATAACAGTAATTGTTGTTCGAGGTCATAGTGCTTCAGTCTTTTGTAATTATATACATTGTGATTCTCTTCCCCTTTCCCTTTCGCAGGGACGGAGTTTTAATGAAAAGTGTTCAACATCACCAAGAACACACTGACTCCTATTATACTCTTTTAAAGAGGTCATTATTCAAGAGGTTTCCATTCATTTGCAGTAATGACTTTTACCATTGAAACCATTAGCTCACTAAGCAGAGAGAAAGCAAAATGTTAAACATGACGGCCTTTATTATCTCATTCCACAGAATTTTTTTTTTTCATTCTCCCCGGTTTTCTTAATCGTCTTATTGCGCCTTTCACCAATGGACTTGTACTTGTCTTTTCATACATTGTGTGTGTGCGCTACGTTTTGCACTGCGAACTCCTGAAGTATCTTATTTCACTGGCTTAAAAGCCAATTGGTACTGCTGTGAAACTGGTTTGGATTCAAATAAATGAGCATAACGGGTGGCTTTGGATCGTATTGAGTCGTTTAATAAAACCTTATTCTGATCAATGGGTAACCTGTAGGCTACATTTGACCACAGAGATGTACTTTTGTTTTTTTGTATTCCTTTAGGCTGGGCGACCAGTTTTACCGAGAAGCCATCGAGCACTGTCGCAGTTACAACGCCCGCCTGTGTGCCGAGCGCAGCGTCCGCCTGCCCTTCCTCGACTCGCAAACCGGCGTCGCCCAGAACAACTGCTACATCTGGATGGAGCGCCATCACCGTGGACCAGGTGAGATTTAACACGATGAGGAACAACATCTGGTCATTGTCATGGTCAGTTTGTGTTTTCAGGACATAGTCCAAACTTTTCACTTCGAAATGTTTTCTATGCGTATGTCCTCGACAAGTTCATTACAATCATTAGCGCTGATTCAATGTCTATGATTTTCGCAGATTTTTGCTTCACTGAACGAAGAGTCAGTTTATTGAGCAACAGTAAAACCTTTTGAACAGTTCACCATCTTACTTCCAGTCACTGACTCTTACTCTTCTCAAAAAATAGCAGTTGAGCATCAGTATATTATAAAGCAACATATGCAAAAAAAAAAGCAACATATGCAATAGGATTTTGAGACAAATAAAAAAAAAAAAAAAAGCTTAACGAAGGCTGATTAGTTTAAAAGCATTATGAAGTCAGTATATTATAAAGCAACATATGCAAAAAAAAAGCAACATATGCAATAGGATTTTGAGACAAATAAAAAAAAAAAAAAAAAAAAGCTTAACGAAGGCCGATAGCATCTGCTGCAAAAAAGGCTGATTAGTTTAAAAGCATTATGAAGTATACAGACTACGAGCCATACATACACACCGAATACACACTGTTTAGTTAATGGTTAATACACATTAAAGTTTTTTTTGTAATCTAGAAACATTTAGTTGCATTTATTTCTAATTGGCGTAATTGCTGTCCAGTGTTCATTTGTGCCTACAACCTTTCCCCTTTTCGTAATTAAAAGGATTGTGTTTGCAAGTAATTGACACAAATTGAGGCTGTGCTGAGTGTGAAGCATGGTGGAGGGAGCATCGTGATGTGCGGCTGCTGTGCCGAGTCAGGATTTAAGTAGCTTGCAGTCATTGATTAAACAGTCTTTCTTGATAAACTGCTTTTTCTTGGTCAGGGCTACAAGTAGAGCATTTACAGGGAACACTGGGGTAAAATGGGACACTTTAGTAGATTGGATGGAAGCTCATAGCAGTGCGTACGCACACACACACACACACACACTCACACACACATTCACAGCCACAGGCAATGTAGAATAGAAAAATCTACATACAGAAAGGAGAAAACATGAGAACCAGTAGGAAATCCACAGGGAAACACATGCACATCTCTCAGACTGTAACAACATGCACCACAGTGCTGCCTTATGTGGGAACAAAAAGTATCAGAGGTCAAAAGGTCAGCATTCAAATAAGACAGCAGAATTCCAGAATAAAGTCAAAGAGAAGCAGTACATCAGCTGAAGCTAATTAGAAGTTTGAAGATGCACCAAATTAGTTCGCAAATCAACCAATAGTAAATCAATAGGTAAATCTACAGATAGGCGTTACAGTTCGACCAGGGTTTGGAATGTCCAAGCAAGGGATCAGATATTGATGGGGTAAAACATGATGAAACAGCTTAACGACTTTTTCCTCATCGTTGTGCACGTCTATTCAGCAGATCTGTAACTTTTTTGTTGGAGATTATTGCTTTGATTTTTAGACTTTGAATGTTTGTTGGGGGTGGTTTATAAATATTTTAAAGACTTGGATGACGACCAGCATTTTATGAGTTATTAACCCAACAATTCCAAAGGGTTCGCAATTTATTTTCCTTTCTTTTGCTAACTGTTTAACTCTTTTGCCTTTTTCGCATGGTTTATTGGAAAGCAGCCTGGTCTCCAAATAGGTTACCGACCTGCAATTCAAAATCAGTAGGCTGGAATTATTTAATTATTGCCTGCTTATGAGTTTTTGCATGATTGTGTGTTCAGGTTTGGCAGCTGGCCAGATGTATACATACCCTGCCCGCTGCTGGAGAAAGAAGAGGAGGTTACACACTTCGATGGATTCAAGTCTTCACCTCTACGGTCTAAATATAGGTATATAGGGCATCCTGACATAAGTTATCCCATATGACGTGCACTGATTTATTGAACAGTGTTTCAAATCAAGCTTTGTCTCTCTCTATCGCTCTCTTTCTATCTCTCTCTCTCTCTCTCTCTCTCTCTCTCTCTCTCTCTCTCTCTCTCTCTCTCTCTCTCTATCTCTCTTTTAAATGTTTTTTTTGTTTTTTTTGTTTTTTATGGAAAAAGATCCACCAGCTGGATGCTTGAAAAATCTCACTAACTGTGTGACTAATGACTAATTTTGTAAACGATTCTTAAATGACCTCTATGTAAACGAGTGGATCGCGCTAATGTTCTCCGCCTGGTTGCGAATTTGACCCTGTGGCTGGCAGTACATGTGTGGAAAAGTATGAGCGAGTGTCTGTTGTTGTTCAGCATCTGGTAAAAATTGCAGCGGAATTGTGCATCAGTTAATGAAAACCAGAAAAAAAAAAAGGAAACGTTTCCTTTTGGTATTAAGAAAAAAAGTTCAGTGCTATTTGTGGTGGCTTGAGGGACAGATATTGCTTCGAAATAATCGGCAGCAGTTTTGCACGCTACTGTGGGCTCCGTTATAGAGAGCACGGCGATGATTTCCCATTTTACAAACAGCTGACAGACTATTGCACTTTGTATGTGTGTGTGTATGCATTTTTACAGATAATGGCCTGACAGCTAAAGATACTTTGCCTACCCCAAGCACCACGCTGGAGGCTTTGCTGAGAGGCGACGGCTTGGACAAGAGGAACGGCACCAGAGAAGAGGACCTGCTGGAGATTCAAGTGAGCGGCTGCTTTTCAGCGTAGCATCTAACAATCTCTGTAGAGAAGAATGATCCTGGATTTTTACTTCTTTATGCTGTCCTGGGGAAGAAGCGTTTAAGTAGACTCTTTCTGTAAATGCCTCCCTGCTGATTTAATCACCTGACTGTTTAAATGTAAACGGTGAAAATCACTCAACCACAATTTTTTTGTTTTCTTGCTTTTTTTTTTTTTTTTTTATAAACACCACTGCTGACCTCAACCATCTCCAGCGTATTCAAAAAGACACTTAAATTGTTAGCAGATGAATAACATCTGGTACCATCAGGGAAAAAATAAGAGAACAAAAAATATATTATAGCTCAGATGGTCCATGGTGACTAATTGTTGATTTGTAGCAAATCATTTCCATATAAATTTAAACTATATAAAATATTAGTTCACACTATATAGCCCATATTTCTTACTCCCTATCCTGCATTTTTTTTTTCCCCCTCTCCCTATTCTGACTGTTTTTCCTCCCTTCATTTTCGGTTTGCAGAGAGTTTTGGAGGCTGACGCCAATGAAGATGGTTACCATGACGATGAAGACTTTGATGTGGACATACCAAAAAGGAAACACCGGGGAAAAGGCAGAGTGAGTGATTTATTCATGAAGTCATATGGCTTAAACACTGCTGTATGCTGTACACTGATGCCCTCACTATTGACCTGTTTTGTTTATTATTCATTTCCTTTTTTTCCTTTCTTTCTTTACATTGCACAGTTCAAAGTCTCAGACTAGCTGAATGGGACAATGCATTGTGGATGATTTGGATATGTATGGGAATATTTATAGCTGGAATTATCTTTGTTTATATAATAGAAGAATGTTTTATTTTAATTTAACACGCATCATGTACATTCTGATGAGAGAATTTTATTCTTCACAGTCCCATGACTAAAAATCTGCCGAAATACGAATCTGCTAAATATTTTAAAGATAATAAAATAAGATATTTGAATTGTGACAGTAAAATATTTATATAGATTTTCTATTTTAACTGTTTTCTGTATAAAAGTGCAGTAACAGTGACAATTGTATGATTTTAAAGTATTCTTATGTGTACATTTACACACACTCTGGAGCATGAGAAGATATAAACTTTTTTCATCCAAATGTACAGAACGGTTATGAATACCAAATATATTTGGAACCCAGCCATTAGGATTGCACAAGCCAGTGCACTCTTAGTGCCGGTCCCAAGCCCGGATAAATGGGGAGGGTTGCGTTAGGAAGATCATCCACGGTAAAACGTGCCAAATCAAATATGCAGATCACCAAATATATCATATATACAGATCTGTTGTGTAGGACTTGATGTTGATATTCCTTGATACATACTTGAGGCACCGATGAGACTCTGTGGGATGGTCTATTTAGTGGTGGCACCCTCTGCCACACTACTCCTCCGTCCTTCCTTCTCCTGAGGTGGCTCCTTCTTAACTCATTAGCATCGCTAAGCCTCTGTGGAAAGGTCCACGAGTGATGGCACCCTTGGGTTGTCAAGTGGGCGCCCTCCTTCCTGGGTGTTTCGCTGATAGGGCCACGACACCTCCAGAGGGTTCAGCAGTAAATCCGAGCGTCCCAGGTTCACTCCCTAGGTGACATCTATTTGTGGTTCTTCCCCAAAACTTATGCCACAAAGTTGATAGCACACAGTTGTTACAACTTCACTGGAATTAAGAGCCCTCAAGCTTGCTTCAGCAGGCCGATGCTCGAGTTCACATGGCTACATGAAGATATGGTCGAAGAAATCAAGGTTTATCCCAAGTCCTGAACAATGAACACCTTTGGGATGGACTGGAGTGCCAACTGGACACCAGTGCTTCTTGGCTAATATAAGTGCTTGATTTTAAGCTCTTGTGGCTGAATGGGCAGAAATTCCCTGAACTTTAATGGAAATCCTTTCCAAAAATAGAGTTTAATATAACAGCAACTTTCAACTGAGATCATTCATTTAGAGTATGGTATTAATCCCAAAGGAAAATGGGTCAGAGCGCAGGGTCGGCCATGATACAGGAGTGGATAGGATTGAGTACATTGTTTAAGGGCCCAGCAGTGGCAGCTCGGCAGTGCTGGGGCTTGAACCCCTGACCTTATGGTCACTAACCCAGAGTTTTAAACACTGGACCACAACTGCCCTGGCACATATGGTTCATATGGGTGTGATGATCCAGTGTACACATACATTTGGGCTTATAGTGTGTGTGTTTGTGCATGTTGATTATGCTGATTAGATTATAATAAGCAGTTTTGTAGTGAATTACAATAAGGTTCTTGCGTATAGCTTCAGGCTTTACACAAAAACGATCAACAACCTTATTGCATGTGACCTTGTTACCCAACATCAACTGTGCTGCAGCTGCTTAAATGGGCAGAACTGATAAATGAAATGATGTATTATCAGTGAAGATGTGAACACAAGTATTATGTCGTGTTGTGGCAATTGCATTGCAGTTGTGATATGAGACAACCTCAAACGGGAACCTTGCGGGTCACATTTTTGCCTCTCGGAAATCTTACTTTATATAAATTGGTAATGACCTGCCAAAATACAAATATGATGCATGAAATTATGCATTTGTACACAATTAAACCAAGACAGAATCATAAATATAATTTGCTAGCTTGAGTATTAATTAGACATAAGTTTAAATGCGCCACACAATCGAGTTTTTTTTTAAGATTATTTGTCATGTCTTCTTGCAGGGCCGAGGCTCAGGACGCCGGAGGACGGACCACGATGACCACGATAAGCCATATATCTGTGAAAGTAAGTAGCTTGTACTGATTTAGTGTTTGTTAAGACACATTCTGTGATTGAAAAGCCTAGTGGAGCCCTGCAGTGCCCTTTTCAAGTTGGACTTGCTTGGTTTTGCTCAAGCGTGTAGTTAACCTGTGGAATATGCCGGAAAGCAGATAAGGTTCTCAGGCTTTACTGTGCCTCCTTTCTGAGTAACCCTTGCTCATGTGTGTTTATTCTTTTTTGTCTCTTTTTGCTTTGTGTCTTCTCTGTTTCAGACAGATACAAACAAAAGCATAACTCAAAAACTGCAGCTTCAGGTATATGGATTTTTGTCTGCTTTGGACAGGATTAGGAAGTGAACACTTTGCTTTTCTGTTTTCTTTGTTACCAATAATAACGATTATAATTATATTTCCTTTTGCATATTTTGCAAACAGCTTGTATGTTAGAACATGACTTGGTTCACATACAGGAGAATCAATGTCTCAGCTTTCTAAAAGTCATCCACAGGTTTTTGCATGCCGTAATCGTGCCTCCTAGTTTATCAGTTCTTCTTATTTTTTCAGTCTGTGGGAAACGCTACAGGAATCGCACTGGCTTAAGCTATCACTACAGCCATAGCCACATTGCCGATAAGGAGGGACCTCAAGCCAGAGACCAAGAGCCTTCACAGTCTCCAGCCATGAACCATCGTCCTTACAGTCGCAAGCGTAAGAAATCTACTTTGCTTTCGAAATCTTTTTATGTGAAAGGAAGTGTGTCTTAAACTGATAAACGAATTGTTCATTGTGATGGTTTTATATGGTCAATGCCTGTTTTTCTTACTATGTATATTCCGGCTTCTACTCTCAGACCAGAAGAGTCCAGATGAAGCTCATACACTGAACAATTTCTGCAAAGTCTGTCAAGTGCATGCGGACTTCAAATTGAAAGATGGCAAATGCTCCAAGTGTTCCCGCTTAAGTATGTAACAGTTTAATTACTTCTGTTTCAGTCCCAAAACCTCCTAAATTCCTGCATTAACCGTGTACTTTTGTGCTCTTGATTTGAGTAATCGATTGATTATTTTTAAAAAAAAAAGCTGTCGAAACCCGGTCATATCTGTTCATACTGCATTGTAGGAAAAAGGTGGAATTTTACAGTTAAATAAACTTCAAAGAAAAAAAGCTACTAATTTCCTTTGTTTACATTTTTTTTTTTTTATCAGATTAAAAGAAACTTATCGCCAACACCTCGATAAACAAGCTAAAAAAAAAAAAAACATTTATGATCGAGTATTGAGATCATTTTAAACCAGCAAACTCTGGTCTTATCCACAAAAAGCTGGTTTGGCTGCAGGTTTTCATTCCAACCAAACAGGAGCCACACCCGATTCCTACCTGTGCAATCTTGACTCCTTGTGACCACGGGACTTTTTGCTGCAGAGCTAAAATTCTAGGGGTGGAGACAACTCGGCGTGTCTCAGGCTGGATAATTGTATCGTCATTAAATGTTGTAGAGCCGCCTGTAGGTCGCTCATAAACCACTTTCATTTATCAGTTGGAAATAGAGCAACAGCTAAAGGTGAACACACCACTGGCAGCTGTGTCTAAAATCACAAACGTCTAGGTTGTGTGTACACACTGTTTCCTTTCTATGTTCTTGCTACTGCTGAGGACGTTTTCACACGAGCAGCATAAAGATACATGATATGACTTACAGTAATGCGTTGCACTGTAATGTTCATGTGGAAACATACTCGAGGGTCAACTCAATCATCATGAAGACGGATTTGGACTAAAATGAATAATAAACCGTTTGGATTACAATCATAATGAAAAGGTTCACACTCTGATCGCCGTCAATGATGGATTTCGAATAAAGAAATATTCAGTGTCTTTGGTGTCATACTATGAGTTTGGTTCCTCTTAGGGTTTTTTCTTGATATCATCTCAGGTAGTTTATCCCTACCACTTTTGCACTTTTGAATTGATCATTATGGAATTAATGAATAGGGATTAATTGGGACTAATTACTGTAATTTTCGGACTATAAAGTGCACCAAAATATAAGCCGCACCCACTGAATTTGACAAAGATTTTTATTTTGAATATAAATAAGCCTCTACACTGAATCTAATGAACTTTACACAGGCTTTAATGAAAGACAGTGTCTGTTACATGACTTGTATCTAAACAGTAGCCTACCAAAAAAGTCATTGTTCACTGTCTTCCTCCTTCCTTTCACAACAATTTCTCTCGGGAGTTTATCTTTTGACATCATCGTGCGTTTAAAAATCACCATCGGTGAAGCTTTTCTCCCGATGCCATGCAGCTCAGAACACAGGTGAGGTGTGTTTTTTTCATGCCCGGTTGTTTTCAGCGTGACGAATGATTCGCATTTCCTGTAGACAGTCTGAGTGAGCGGCAGGTCAAACATCAGAGGATCATCATCCATATTTATGACGTGGTGCGTCAGTGGGAGAGCATCTGATTTATTATAAAGAGTTTCATTGGTTCACCTGAACCCGTTCACCAATTTCATTGGTCTAATGTTATAGGGCTCAGTGTTTTGTCTTGAAGTTTTTGAAACCGAGAAAAAACGTAGGAAAAATCCATAAATTAGCCGCTTCGTTGTTTAAGCTGCGGGGTTCAAAGCGTGGGAAAAAGTAGCGGTTTATAGGAAAATACGGTAATTGATTTTTTATTTCATTTTAGTTTTATTTGTATAGCGCTTTTAACAATAGACATTGTTCTAAAACATTGTTACAGGGATAAATAGGTAATGAGGTTGAAATGTATCATTTTTAGTGCCTATAAGTTTATCCCTAATCAGCGAGCCAGTAGCGACTGTGGCCTCAAACCTTGAGAGGACCCGGATTCAAAAGGCAACCGATCATCATCAACTGTTTAGTAACTGGTGCTTCAGAAATGTTAATGTAAACTGAGGTCCCAAGCCATTGTAGCAGACTGTTGATATTAATTACAGTCCAAATCCATCTTCATAGATCTTGAGTTGCTCAGTAACTTTATGGATCTTTAGGCTGTTGACGACAGTGTTCTTTGTTTAAAGCACCATACAGATAGAATTGAACTGAATATTATTTCTCTTGAGTATGTTATACCTCCTTCTGATGTAGCATGAGCAGCAGGTAAAAAGGTTATGCTTGGCTGGTGTGTTTGACTTCACTCTCTCTGGTTGGTAGCTGTTGTTTCTTGCCGAAATGCTGGCTTGAACATTCCGTGCCACCAAGATCAGGACGAGTTCCCTTTTGAATTTGGTTCTTCTCAAGGTTTCTTGCTCATACCATCTCAGGGAGATTTTCTCTCTCCACAGTCGCCACTGGCTTGCTCATTAGAGATAAACTCATAAGGACAACTTATAGGCACTAAATGTAAACTCCGTTTGTCCGTTGTTAAAAGATTACAAAATGAAAAAGATCCCTAGTTCTTATGATTTATTTAGTGTCTTGTGTTCCCCTGGTCTAAATCAAAAGTCCTTTCGGTCTTCTGATGGATGTGGTTTATTCGTCCTTTCTATTTGGAACGTGTAATCTTTCAATCATCCTGTTCTGCCGTGTTCAACATCTGATTGTGTTGGTTATTTTGTCGTTCTTCCGCGTCACCGTATTGCATCAATCGGTTTAATCAGACGAGCGTGTTCGAGCTGGTTCATTGTGTTAATGTCTCGTAAAGATGTCATCGCTGTTGTGCAGTTAGGATTATTGTTGAAAAAGTGTCCTGAGTTGTATACAGTGGCATGCGAAAGTTTAGGCACCCCTGGTCAAACTTTCTGTTAATGCGAACAATTAAGCAAGTGGCAGATAAAATGATATCCGAAAGGCATAAAGTTACAAATGACACATTCTCTATATATATATATATATTAAACAAAACCTTTTTTTTTTTTCATCCTTTAATTTTTTTCACAATAACAGAAACAGAAAAGAGCCTGCAGCAAAAGTTTGGGAACCCTGCATAGTTAGTACCTAGTAGCACCACCGAGTGTCACAGCTTGTAAACGCCAGCCAAAGGTCTTTCAATTTTCGTTTAAGGCACTTTCGCCCATTCTTTCTTACAACAGTCTTTCAATTCTGTGAGATTCCTGGGCCATCTTGCACGCACTGCTCTTTTGAGGTCAATGATGTTTAGGTCAGAAGACTGTGAGGGCCATGGCAAAAGTTTCAGCTTGCATCTCTGAGGTAGTCTCCTAAGTTCCAGTGACCACTTTTCCTGCACCCTTCCCCTCCTCGGATCTGCACACTTTGTCCTGACCTGCCTCTGGATAGTGTTCTAATCGGTTGGAGCCGACTCTGTGCAGCTGGAGATGGTTTCTCATCAACGCCCTGGGGATCCATGAAATTACTGAGTAAAAACAGGAACTCTAAGGATTTGGATTTGGACTGTAGTTAATGGCAACAGTCTGCTACACTGACTCAGGACTACAGTTTGTATCTGATCACCATCACTGCACCCCACAACATCATTTAGCTGTAATAAATGGATATTCTGTGCCACCCAGATGAGAATGGGTTCCCTCTTGAGGCTGGTTCCTCTCAGGGTTTCTTCCTTATACCATCTTAAGGAGTTTTTCCTTGCCACAGTCACCACCAGCTCGCTCATCAGGGACAAACTTACTTATGAAGAACATATTCACTTTTAATCACCACATTATCTGTGTAAAGCTGCTTTGAGACAATTTTCATTGTTAAAAGCGCTACACAAATAAAACTGAATTGAATTGAATGGTCCATTGTGGATTTTGAGGTGTGTTTCGGATCATTATGCATTTGTAAAAACCATCCTCTTTTCAACTTGACAGATGGTGTTTGCTTCAAAAATTTGTTGGAATTTAAATTAAATCCATTCTTCCCGTGAAATGTTTCCCATCCCATTGGCTGCAATACAACCCCAACACATGATCGATCCACCCCCAATGCTTAACAGTTGGATTGGTGCTCATTTCATGAAGTCCTGTGCCCTTTGTTCTCCAAACATACCTTTGCTCATTGCGGCCAATTTCTATAATCTGCATCAGGCTTGTGTGTGTTCTTTTGCAAATTTCAGACGCTGAATTTTGTGGTGAGGACGCAGTAGAGGTTTTCTTCCGATGACTCTTCCACGAAGGCCATATTTGGTGTCGCTGAACAGTTAAACAGCGTACCACCAGAGTCTGCCAAATCTTCCTGGAGATCTTTTGCAGTCAAATGATGGTTCTGACTTGCTCTTCTAACAATCCTACGAGCAGTTCTCTCTGATATATTTCTTGGTCTTCCAGACCTTATTTTGACCTCCACTGTTCCTGTTAACTGCTGTTTCTAAATTACATTCCGAACTGAGGAAATCGGTACAGGAAAACACTTTGCTATCTCCTTGTAGCCGCATCCCGCTTTGTGGGCATCAATCATTTTCATTTTCAGAGTGCTAGGCAACTGCTTAGAGGAACCCATGGCTGCTGATTATTAGGACAAGGTTAGAGGAGTCTGGGTATTTATAAAGCTTTGAAATTTGCATAATCTGGCCTTTTCCTAACGATTCCTGTGAACCAGCTTTGACCCTAAACAAGGCTAATTTAGGTCTGATACTGTGGTCAAAGTTATATGAAAGCTCAAGTCTCCTGGGGTTCTAAAATTGTAGAAAACCAACACAATACACTGATATTGCTTTAAATATTGCAAAAGAGTGTTTCATGTTTAACTTTATGCCTTTTGGAGATCGTTTTATTTTCCACTTGATTTACTGTTCACATTAATGCAACATTTCTGATCTCTTTTGTCAGGTGGACACTGTAAAGCAAAAGAGGAAAAGCCTTTCGCGGGAGCGGAGGAGCTGTTCGGTGCCAGCTCTGAGAGCGACACTTCTACATTTCACGGTTTTGAGGAGGATGAGCTGGAAGAGGCCGTGTCTAACAGCGGAGAGGCCTCTCCGAAGGGAAGATAGAAAACAGTTTCAGAGACGTGTCGTTCCTTTCTAATACAGCGCACCCCCTGCAAAAATTCTGCTGCTTCTTTTAAAAGGGTTTTGTTTGTTTGGTTGGTTGGTTGGTTGTTTTTGTTTTTTTCACCTTTCCCAATTTATTGGAAGCACAATTCATTTTATTAGATTAGGTGATGTATGAAAGATTTATCTTCCTTTAAATGAGTTGTGGATTATTATTATTATTATTTATACGTTAAGAGCAAATTTTGGAAGAGACTGTTTTTATTTTTGTTTGCTTAGAATTTTTATTTTAAGAAACCTTTCTATTTTTTTTTTTTCCCTTAAAGGGAATTGATGGTATATTATTAAGGCCACAATGGACAGAGATTATTAGAAATGTATTTCTTGAATCATTTTCCAAGACTGAAGACAAAAATAATAACTTTAAGAAGACCTTGCCTCTGTTAAGGAGTACAAGTCAGTGAAGAGAAGACGTGAACTTCGAAACGAACTGGTAGTTTTTTTTTTTTCCCATGTCACTGGAATGGGGATACAACCCGAGATCTCCTCAATAAGTCAACTGGGTACTTTTCTGTACTGTGACTACGCCAAAATGGAGTTGGGACAGCTTTTAAAGAGAGGAGTTGCAGATGTATCATCTCTCATCCTGCTTTGGAGATGGAGGAGCTCTTGTGAAGAAGAAGTTATCTGAATCAACTGCATACATGTGGAAGATTTTGGCTATGGAAAGGTAAATACAACTGTGAGAACTAAATATATGTTTATATCTGACTTTTTTTGAGCCTTTCGTACCTAAAATGTTCAAGGTACAACACATCTTTTGGTGTCCGTGTTAGCGTCTTTACAGTCTCTTCAGGGTAGAGACCTTGGTGCTACTTAACATTCTCTCTGATCAGGAAAAAACAGAATGTTAGGATTTTGCAAGGGCATCTGGTACATTCCATCAGTTAATATTGGCCCAAGAACATGTCTTCCTGTTGTACGTTTATGGAAGCAATTTGACTGGTCATTACCTGTAGCCTGTAGCACTGCTTAAAAAAAAAGAATACCCTTTAACACTTTTTAACTTCTTCCTTCTTTTTAGTGAGAATAATCAACACACCGACAGCTGAATCGAATCTTACACACACACAAAATTATTGGGACACCTGACCTTTCCAGCCATATGTGGTTCTTTCCCTAACTGTTTCCCAAATTTGAAAGGGCTTACAATTGTATAAAACGTCTTTGGATGACGTCTTCTCTCTTGAACTAGGAGAAACAAAAGCTCCATGAAGATGGTTTACATGGGGTGTAGTGGAAGATGTAGAGTGGCCTGCTTTAGAGCTCTGACCTCAACCCTAGTGAACACCTCTGGAATGAATTGGAATGCAGACTTACTCCCCCCAGGCCCCTTACATCACTACCTGATTTACTCACGCTCTTGTTGCTGAATGAGCACGTTCCTAAATCTAGTGGAACATCTTCCCAGAAGAGTGGAGCTGATTATAACAGCGAACAGAGAGTAGATGTGGAATGGGACGTTCAAAAAAAAAAAAAAAAAGGCACATACCCATTTTATGGTGAGGTGTCCACAAACATTAGAAAGAGTGAGTGTGTGTGTGTGTGTGTGTGTGTGTGTGTACAAGTCAATTAGTCATATAAGAGGTGCATAAAGGAAACTACATTCTTTCTCTTGTTGTATTAATGTGATTAATGGGTAATGCTTTTGATATCTGTGCTTATCTGTTCTCTCCACAGCAGAGAGAGGAGCTGTAATTAAAGAGGAAGGAGAGATGAGCTACACTTGGAAATGAAATGTATTTCCAGTCTTAATCTGCCTCTCAAGTTTTTTTTTTCCCTTTCTTTCTGAATGTCTGAGCCAGTAAAGCTGAGGAAGCTTTTGCACAGCCAGACAAACACCAGACTCACACTCACGGACAAGTATTGAATTTTTTTGGCCTATTTTTTTTTTTTCCTGCTGCTGCTCCCCTCATGTTGATCTTCAGCCTGAATCCGAGACTGTGATCAGAGCCATGTGAAACTCTTCCTTCACTCTCTGTACTGCAAGTGTCTCAGACTGTCTTAGGAGCGATTCCTGTTCTAGCTTTATCGTGTCACTTGGGAAGGTTACAAAACTCAAGGACTGTACTTTTAATATGAATTCTACAGTTTTATTCAGGTTCTTTAAAGGTCATTGTCTGTTTTTTTGGTTTTTTTTCTTTTGTTGAAGCATAACCATACAGTACAGTGTGGTCTGAGTTGTCGTGTTCACACATTCGAAGAAACACGAGACGTTCTTGTTATATGTGAAAGCACAAAGCCGTCCTGCGAGCTTTACAACGTTGCTCTAAATTTGACTCGATTGGTTGGGTAACCTTGGTTGCTCTAACTGCTGTGTTTTCGTTTTCCACCACTATTGTGCACGCTTATAGCATCAGGTCACGCAGCGGAATTTTTTCTTCTTCTCGCGAATGTGTGAACATGATGGAGAAGCAGAATGAGAACATGTGTCACTTTCTTTCTACGGCCCTGGTGCACAAAATTTCTATTTCTAAGTGAATCGTGTTGTTGTGTGTAACCCAGTCTCTCAGGGGAAGATGATCCTGACAGCCATATATATAAATATATATAAAACACACCACTATAGAATCCTCCAAATGTGGATCTTTTGCAAGTGCAGTTTCGAAACCTACTCGAGAAATGTTTTGTTTCTACTGATTTCACTTTTCTTACTGGAAATATTCTTTACAGGTTTTTTTTACACTTCAATATCTGCTCAGGCTTTTTGTTTTAGTTTTTTTTTTCTCCTCGTAATGTAGGTCCTCTAATTCCATGCCGGTGCTGTATACTGTACAAGACTTCATTATGCATTAGACTGAACCCGAGCAAGATCAAGCGAATTTGTGGGGATTGACACTGAGGATTCAGCTGGAGACTATGACCCAGCAGTAACACCTTCCACTTGATGGAACCAGCACTGAGAAAAACCAGTTACAGGACTGTTAATCTCTCAACTATGGGTTACTAAGGGTTAAAGATCGTTTATGTATTTCCTATTCGAATATTGTTCCAGGCATCAAAATCGGAAAAGAGGCCGCATCTAAAACATAAAACTAGGATTATTTTCTTATAACTGCACACACTATATAGCGTGTTATTTCTGTCATACCACAATTGCCAAGGATTACAATTTACAAAGTACCTGCTACAAATCATTCATAAAACAAGTTCCTGTTTTCACTTTTAGCAACCATAATTGCTCCCTCATCATTCATTTTTTTTTTTTTTTTGTATCGAAGCCAATAAGACAAAAAGAATTGTCTGACATAATGACTGTCCTGTGGCAGAAAACATGCTGACCACTAGAAAAAAAAATACGCTATCAAGCAATATTAACCCTTTACGTGTTATTTGAAAACCTCGTAATGAAAACGTCCCTGAACCAAAAATGTTTGTTAAATAGTAACCCATATTTTGTATTATTTGAAATGTCCCCGAAATTCTTTTTCGAGAATTCAACATTCGATGTAGTATAAAAAAAAACTAAAAACGTTAACGCTGCGAACATTTCGGCTGCCATCACGTGGCCATGCATCGATTACTTTTCATAGGATCGAGTCTTCCTTAATGACTATCGGAGGGAAAGAATGAAAAGTTTTATTATGGTTTATTTGTTATTTTGGATAATGTCTTACTTTTCTTTCCCTGTATATATGTTTATGAATGATATAATTGGGTAGTGCACTCAAGGAAAGCTCTATGAAAAGCTGTGTGGATTGCAAGAGTGTGTATGAATTATTATGTCATTTATTTTTTTTCTCTCTCTCTCTCTCTCTCCGTTGTTTTACTCATCCTCACTAATACTTACCATCGCCCAGATTTCCTGTTTTGTCCAAAAACGGCCCATATTTAATCAGGTATCGCTGCGATTGTCTTTTTCGGGTCGCGCAACCCATAAAGATAAAAAATGCACCTTTTTGTATTCGGAAAATATTCCCCCTTTAGAACGAAGTGTAAAAGGTGCTGAGCTGAACCGTGGTGAAAATGTTGGCACTCCAGGGTACGTGTTTTATTTACGAATACGACGTTATGGCACATAGGATTTTTACACTCGATGTGAAGAACGCTCCGCCTACATGTAGGCCAGAAGACTGTGAGTGCCATTTCTCATTTATTTCTCACATATCTATACCCTTCGAATATGATTTTAAATAGAGTCCACTTCTATATGCGGTCGGCGTATTGGGCGTAATGCTGTGATGTAAACTTCTTTTTAATGCTTTTGTTTTTTTTTTTTCCTTTTGAGATTTTATTTATGTTCATGCAAATATATTGTTGGCTTTGTCTACTGCACATCTGACTATTACAGGCCCGCAATGTTATTTGTGGCCCGAGCTTTTACACCTGCAGTTATGAAGGTTACCGCGTGATACACAGCGAAAGAGAGAAGCGTGTATGTGGCGGCTTACGTGACAACACGGACTGGCGTGCAAACGAGCACACGTAATAGCAGACACACTCAACAAATCCCCTCAGGGACTATACCCGCACACTCAACAAGAGCATGAGGACGGTTCTCTGGAATATAAAACCTTATTTTTTTTTGTCCGTCTGATTTCTTCGGTCATATCTCCAGATTTTGAGGACTGGTATAAGCATTTGCTGATCTTCCAGGCAGTAGATCTTGTGCACTATGTTTTTTTATTTGAATTTTTGAGTTCGTTTGTTTTTTTTGAAACAACTATTGCGCCTCCTAAGAGGTATAAGATTGCTTACAATGAACATGATGAAATTAAGCAACTGCTCTGTCTAACATTTTCTGCTAATAAGTTTGTAGACACTTCTGTACCTCAGAAAAAAAAAGTCAATGAGCAATAGGTGTGAGTTTTTTTTCTGCATTCCTGGGGTTGGAAAAAGAGCCAATTTGAGGTGAAGGAGTTGAACTGATTATTTTGTCTGCATCTGTACATAATATAATCCAAATGAAGTCTTTGTTAGTTGTTATTTTTATTGTGACAAAAGGAATTAAAGAACAAATTAGAGGTGTGTGGATGTAATAATGTTTGTTTTATAACAACGTACAGTACAGACCAAAAGTTTGGACACACCTCATTCAAAAAGTTTTCTTAATTTTCATGACTATGAAAATTGTAGATTCACACTGAAGGCATCAAAACTATGAATGAACACATGTGGAATTATATATGGAATTATATACATAACAAAAAAGTGTGAAACAACTGAAAAATGTCATATTGTAGGTTCTTCAAAGTAGCCACCTTTTGCTTTGATTACTGCTTTGCACACTCTTGGCATTCTCTTGATGAGCTTCAAGAGGTAGTCACCTGAAATGGTCTTCCAACAGTCTTGAAGGAGTTCAAGACCGAGAGAAGCTTGGCACTTGTTGGCCCTTTTGCCTTCACTCTGCGGTCCAGCTCACCCCTAAACCATCTCGATTGGGTTCAGGTCCGGTGACTGTGGAGGCCAGGTCATCTGGCGCAGCACCCCATCACTCTCCTTCTTGGTCAAATAGCCCTTGATGCCTTCAGTGTGACTCTACAATTTTCATAGTCATGAAAATAAAGAAAACTCTTTGAATGAGAAGGTGTGTCCAAACTTTTGGTCTGTACTGCATATGAGTATATGGGATGTAGATAGTTTGAGATGCTCTTGTAGCATTTATAGTTGAGTACAAATTCCTACATATTTATTTAATAAAAAATAATAAGCATATGCAAAGTAGTACCAATCAAGCAAAGACTTATATATAGACTTCACTGTTTAGAACAAGATCCAAGGCTTCAAAATAGCATTATGTATATATATATTGCTATATATATATGGAAACAAACATCATAAATTTACTTCAAATCATAACTAATCATGAACAAACCAAATCCATCGGAAGGCAGATGAACGTTCTCTCTCACACTTGGCCTCCACATCCCCCAAATCGTAATCTGGTCAAGCAACTGTAGGATGTGCTGAGAAAAAAAAAACCAAGTCTGATTTAAGGAAGCTGCTCCTCACATCCTACATACTGTGAATGTCTAAGTGCCAGACACCGCAGCACAACTCCCGAGGTCTAGTTGGGTCCTTGCCTTGATGGATACTCGATACTGCTATGTTTTTATGTGTTTAGATATAAATTACTTTTTTATAGCAAGGTCTCAAATTTAAAACTTCAGCTCTATCACTTTTTTCATTATCATTATTCAAATGATCAATAATCATACGATTGGTCTGGAACCATCTCTTCCAAATCAGCAGAGTGAGCCCACAATGTAGCGTGGTGTGATTTTGACTCCTGTGAGTAAGCAGCTGCTGACAAAATAACAATAACACTACAAAGGCGCTACATGAGTGAGTAAATGAAACACAATACAAGCAGTGCTGTTCAGCTGATTTGAGTCAGAGGAATTACTAATGCTTATTTGATTTCTGGCCTGTTTGCTAATGACTCAGTGCAAGCAGTGGATATGTACCATCTTTTGTGTGGTTGAACTGACGTGCAGGCCTCGCATCAAAATCTGTCAGATGGTTCCCAGTTAAAGGTTAAACTTGTATTAAAAAATACCAGCCTTTTGCTTAAACGTAACATTGAGTGCTATATAAAATAATAATAAATCCACCTGCCCAATATTGTCAGTCCCATTAAAGCAAGTCCTCTGAAGGTGTGCTGTGGTATCTGGCACCAAGATGTTAACAGCAAATCTTTTTGTTATGTCCTGTAAATTTCTTTATCCAGCACATCCAACAGATGCTCGATCAAATTGAAGATCTGGAGAATTTGGAGGTTAAATCCTGAAGCATTTTTTTTTGTGCAGCAGGAAGCAAACAGTACCAAAAAAAGCCTCACCACTAGGGAATACTTTTGCCATGAAAAGGTGCACTGGGTCTCTAACAATTTTTAAGTAGGTGCCACATGTCACAGTAACAGTTGCCCAGAGCATCACACTAGCTTGCCTTCTTCTCATAGTGCATCCTGGTCCCATCTCTTCCCCAAGTAAGAGACACACTTGGCCATCCACAGGATTGTGATTCATCAGACCAGGCCACATTCTGCTGGTCTAGTTCTGATGTGCATGTGCACCTTTGTTGGCATAATCAGAGATGGACATGGGTCAGCATGGGTACTCTGACCTTGTTGCTGCTGTGCAGCCCAATACATAGCAAGCTATGATGCAATATGTGTTCTGACACCTTTCAGCAGTTTATTTTACAGCAGCTCTTCTGTTGGTTTAAAGCAGACAAGCAAGCCTTCTTTCCCCATGTGTGTCAGTGAGGCTGTCACTGGATCACCACTCATCCTTTCTTAGACCACTTTTGATAACTACTGCCATAAACACCCGACCAAACCTGCCATTTTGGTGATATTTTGCCTCAGTCATCTTGTCATCAATCTGGTCCTTGTCAGAATCACTCAGATCCTTACCCATGCCCAATTTTCCCGTTTCAAAAATGACCTTTTGTGAAACTGATGACTGTTCACTTCCTGTCTTTTATAGATCCCCCTTTCTGATGGCAAAGTAACAAGATAATTAATAGTATTCAAGCCACATGTTGGTAATTGTAATGTCATGCATAAATAATGTATATATAGTAGTTAATTATTTCCTTTTCAGAAATGCTTTTGTTTAATAAAATTGGTCACACACACATGAAGAGATATTTCACAACCTTTAACTGACATAGAGTCAATTTCAGTACGAATATAAATACACACATTAAAATCTGTTGTTCATCAAAAATCAGGTGGAGATTAGTGAAAAATACCTGATAGCTATGAAGGAGCTAGAAAGATCTCAGCTCATTTTGGGGGAAATGTTCAAAAGACAACAATATATCCACATTTTCCAGAAGGGTGAACAATTATGCAAGACATTAAGCTTCTTTGAGACAATATTCATTGTAAAAAGCACAACAGAAATAAACTTGGAACTTGAACTTGATTATATTTTTTTATTATCTAAAGTGTAGCTACTGAGTCTGTTTTTAAAGTGAAATATCATTTTAAAAGTTTTTGATGCTCTAAAATGTTCAGACTGCTAGCACCAGGAACATCACTGTTAAATTCATATAGTATTGTCTATAAAACAAATATGATTTCTAAGTAGGTGAGACAGAACTTCTGTACATTCTGTAATTGCTCATACTATGATCTGCTACTAACCTGCCAGCTGTTCTTGTACATATCAGCTAATTATAAGAAAACTAAGTACAGCAGTGCCTTCTTTTCACAGATATGAAAGTCATTATATGTCACGGAAGCAGAACTGCATGTACTGGTGTGAATCTGAAACTCACAAGCTGCTCAAACAAACAAAAAAAGGAAATGTCCCAGATCACTTACCTTACTTATAATACATAATAGCATTGTTAATTTCAAAGGAAATTACTTATAAACTCTGAATGTCTTCTTCTTTTTCTTCTTCTAGCGGCTTCTCCCATTAGGGGTCGCCACAGCGAATCATTCGTCTCCATACCCCCCTGTCCTCGAGTGAACTAAAATTTGTGACCCTGAGTTCAAAGGGAATTATAAACATCATAAATACAGTAGGGGAAACCAGTCCATGAGTTCAGGGCTGTCCTGCGTTTTGAGTTCCAACAAACTTTAGTTTACAAGATCACGAGGATGAAGAGGAATCCTGTTCAACTGGACGAATTGTGTGCCGTTTCAAGAGCGTTTTTAGGATCTCTACTTCACGTTCGGCTTCTTTTAGCTTTCTCTGGAGCCTCTCGTTGCTCTTCTGGAGAGACCGATACTCCTAAACACACACAACACGTAACCAAGATTAGAGGGGTTACACTTATTAAAGGAAAACTCATGCAGAGCCTTTAGGATTTTTCTAGATGACAGAAAGCTCACAGCAGACTTGATCCTGAGTTTGGGTTACTGTTTACGTTTTCTGTCTAATCTAAATCAAACCTAAGTTGTGAACCCATGTGTAAATGAGTATGTAAATGTACTCAGCAATAAATTGGTGTCCCATACAGGATGTAGATATTTCATCCTTCCATGCAGCTGTCTTTTATCTTTTTAATATTAGTTTTAGACTGGATGGGAAACGAGTCTATCACAGAGGCTATTTATATTTGACAATCCACCAAATTGACATTTTTTTGGAAGGGGAAAACAAAGAAATCAGGATTAAACCCTGGACACTGCAAATGGCCTAAAATAATGAAAATTTATTTTTGCATTTTGATTTGCTAAGTAATCAACAAAACGAAAATTAGTAGTTAAAGAAAAATCCTGCCGAAATACTAATAACCTTCTCCAATGCTTCATAGCTGGGCTTGTTCTCTTCAGCAGGGTTGAGTGTGTTGGGAGTCTTGTTGGCACAGACCCGTTTGCGCTGAGGAATGGGGCTTGGACATGGTGTGAGAGGTGGACCGCTTGGACACAGCAGAGATAACTGCACATTGCTGGATGATGGAGTTTCCTCTGTCTGAGTACTTTTGTGCACCATCATGGTCCTTGGCACTGTGCTCAAGCTGAACTGTTTATTGCGATCAGAGTTGTCTATTTGAGTATCTGGTGGATATATGAACCGAGTTTCATCTGACCCTGCAAAAAAAAGAGAGAATTACGAGTATTCAGTTTGATTGGGACATCTGTAATTCAACAAAACACTTCCTGCTTGCGATTCTGACAGTAAACTACTTCTTTAAACTACAGGATATGTTATTGATTCGAATAGTTTTATTCTCATGTTTCATTGCGTTACACTTTGTTCTCTTACCATCATGACTGCGTGTTGGTGTATTAGAATGTGGACTCCAGTCTGCACTGTTGCTTGGTTTGGCATTCTTTTTACACTCGAACGCTACCTGATCCTTGCACGATTTATGGCAGTTCATTCCACAGTCTGCAGGATCATAAGACAAGTAGTATAGTAGTATAGTAGTATATTCCCACCTTACACAGTATGGCCGAACAGTTATGGAAACCTGACCTTCACACTCATATCAGCTTTTTGAACATAAAGTAACAAATGAATTGACTCCTGCTCAATCTCATATTACTGAATCACAAATGGTGCATTAAAATTTCATATTGTTCAGTAATTTTATTTTAAAACACTAGAACTCAAGATCAATGCAGTAACAGCTTTAAGTCTTCTAGAGTGAATATTTTTGCCAGGTATGATACAGGTTGATCGTGTCGGTTGGGTGACACTCGTGTATTGCAGTTTTTAAATATTGGCACAGATTTAAAATAGGATTGAGATCAGGGCTTTGACCTGTGTAGGATATTTATCTTTTTGTTCTTGAACCAGTCCAATGTTGCTTTGGCCTTGTGCTTCGGATCATTGTTTTGTTCCAAGCCACATTATATTGCCAAGTTTGCAGGCACCTGATCATACGTATGGTATGTGCTATGGGTTAGGGTTAGGTTGTAAACATTGTATTCAACATTTAGTCCCAATTTACTGTTATATGTCCCTCCACTCTTCTGGCAAAATGTTTCACCAGATTTTGGAGTGTTTGTAGACATTTGTGCTTATCAACCACAAGTCAGGTACTGACGTAGGTGAGGTGAGAAGGCCTGGGGTGGAGTCAGTTCCAATTCATCCCAAAGAAGTTCAGCAGGGAAGAGATCAGAGCTTTACAGAAGACCACTTCTACTCCAAACCATGCCAACTATATCTTCATGGAGCTCGCTTTGTGCAACGGGGAAAGGGTTCGGGATTCTAAGTTCAAGTGTGCTTCCAGCTTTGAGGTAACAGTTTAGAGAAGAACCACATTTGGCAGCTAAGGTCATGTGTCTCAATACATTTGTCCATCAAGTGTCTTTTAACAAAAGCCCAGTTCCTGCTGATGAGAAACTTTGGGAAGATATTGTCCATGTTGATGGTCTTGAGGCATGAGAAGTTTCTGTTCCACATATACCACTTTAAGTTGTCGCCAAAAAGCTCTATTTTGGTCTTATTTGACCAAACTTCTTTATCCAGTGCTGTCAAATAGCACACTTTTAGCAATAGTTTCTTTCTCGCAAACCGCCCACAAAGGCAGGCACTTTGACAAAACACTCCCCCACCAGAGATGGCAAAAGTGCACACATCCTTTACTCAAGTAGAAATACAGATACTCATGTTCTAAAAGATGCTGGTAAAAGTTGAACTACTTTTTGAACTACACTTTTTACTCAAGTTAAAACTTGGGCTCTGACTTGTACTTACGTAAAAAGTAGCCACATTCTTTTGTAAATGTGTCCTCTTTAAGGTTCTATACCACACAAAGCATGACAGGTGCCAGACTTTAACTGCAGTTTAAATATGGCTGCCATGGCCTTCAACTCATGACACACACTTGCATGCCCATAATTGTCCTCGTACTGATTAGACACATCTGTTTCCAATTACACACCCACTCACTCGCTCACACCCATAGTTTTAAAGACCATTTGATCAGTCAGCTCACAGTGAAGTAATATACTCAGTTGCTTTGTCTCTGTCTATTGTCATGCTTTGGTTTCCTGGTTGATCCTGTTTTGTAGTTTGTATTGGATTCTAGCCCATCCTGCAATATTCTGTTTGTTGATTCCTTGACTATTTGTTGATTCACTGATTCTGCACCTGCCTGTCTTCCAGCTCTGTACTTCTAACTGTGTTCATTATATCCTCCTGACCCTGCATTTGTATCTCCTCAGCGTTCATTACGTGACAAAAACTTCATGAACAAACGTGTGCTTTCATTTTTATGAACTACATAATTATCAGGTGTCCACATGCATTGTATACAAATTATGCTTAACTGTTTCTAACATGAAATCTTTAAATAAGAACACATTGACTGTTCACTATCATCAAATAGTAACATTATGAACAATTACCTCTGCATCTGTAGCCTTGTTTAATGACACCCCACAACTGTAACAGAATGAATTAAATACATTTCAGTTAGATGCAATAGAGCCACTTACTAGTCAGCAGCATGATTATGTTTGTCACTGTGACTTACAAATCCTGAGCAGTTGTCGCAAAAGGTAGGCCTCATGTACGTGGTTTCTTGGAAGTTGTGAGAGAAGCCTAGGCCGAGTTTGGAACAAATGACACTTGCCCGCATGAAATACGCTGTGATCTCCTCTCTGCTAATGAGTCCGTCTCTGTATTGAGCAGCAAGAACAATCACTGCTGAGCAAATGATTAGATAGTAAAAAAAAACCTTTGTAAAGGTAAAAGTCACAGTTGGAAGTGTTTGATTTCACAATGAGCTGCAAATAGCATGAAAAAAGCCACAAATAAAAAAAAAGGGTCTTGTATTTAGGAAAACGTATATGTGGCGAAGTTTCCATACATTCCTGGGCAAAAACTGAGCCATACAAATGTAAAACATGAAGGTTTTACTGACCTTTACAACAATCACTTGTCTGGAATTAGCAAGAATATAACAAATAGTGTACATGTTTTCCTGCTCTATAAACGGTGGTTAAATATTAGAGCTTCATATAATCAGCTGTGTTACTTGTGTCAGATAACAAAACAATTACTGATCTTTTAAGGAACAACATTTTTTTTTTTTTTTTTTTTTTTTTTTTTTTACAGTTTATATACCCATATTTGCCAAATTTTTATCATGATCATGATTTTACCTTTGTGCACACAAAGACTACACAAGTAACCTGCCTAGTCTCCATCTTTTCCCTAACCCTTAGCAAAAGTGTCTCTTGTGTATAGTATGAACAGATCTGGTCAGAACCGTTAAAAACCGTATTGTGCACAGACAAACAAGGTTTGTTTATGCCTGCAATCAGTATTCATATTTGATACTTACTTGTCCTTGTCTGCAACACAAAATGAGAAAGGAAAACTGGCAGCAATTTTCTCAAAATCTTCCTGGGAGATGAAGCCCCGTTCATCATGGTCATAATTCATAAATACAGACTGCCAAAAACAAACCAGACAAACCAATAACATGTATGGTTCAGCATATTAATATAAAAATGTATTTTGTATAATAAAATAAAAACTGTGAATTAGAGTATATACTTAAAAAAAGAAACAGTCATTGTTAAATATAAAAAAAACAAAGTATGCAAATATTTTGTAATGAATTTTTTTTTAAAAAACCTTTCAAAAGCAGAGGAACAACAAATAAACAGTGTTTATGGCAACACTCACATCAACCATTCTCTGAACATGTTTGCTAATGGTTTTGGGATCTGGCTTGGGAGCAACACCTGAAGCCCAGTTCACCACCACGGGGGGTTTGTAAGGAGTCGCTGGCTGATAGAGAACAAGAAAATATACAAACAATCGATATAAGAAACTATAAACTTGAATATTTTGATTGTTGTTTTAAACTGTTTTTAGTTACTACTTTTACCTATGAAGGAAATTCCAGGAAATTCAAAGCAACCAAACCAGTGAAAAAATAAGAAATAAATTACCAAAAAAAGGATTTTGCTTTTCATTAATGACAAAAACTTTCATGTCTCTTGCATTGCACTTGATATAATCAGTAATAAATAATCAGCAGGGGTTGCTTTTTATTTTTTCAAAGAAACAAATGTTGACTTGTTTCTTGTTTTGTAAATGTGAATGTACTTACCCCTACTGCATTGCATATCAATGTCATCCATGCATGTTAATCGAGAAATGCAAACATTGTCTGAAAATATATTTGGTTGCATGGGTGTAAAAAATAGTGTGAATTTCATCTATTTGAAGGAACAAACTCTTATTTTGGCTTAAAGTTTATTTCCAGAGCACTAATTGTTGAAATCTAAAATCTACTACTAAAAATGAATGTTAATATGAACACAGTGGACAAATGAGACTTTAATGCAGAGGTGTTTGTGATAATTACAGTCATAAAGCAATCTTTATGGTTTCTAGCTAGTTACATCCACAGTAATCTTGTATATCTTTATGAATATTTAATATTATTTACAGCTACACTTGGAATTATGTCACTCTTTGTGGATTGTATTTAAATATTCATTATTAGCATGATAGCTTTTTGCTAGTGCTCTGGCATAGGATCTTCTCCATAGTGTGAGACTTTCTTTAGAATGTCCAAAATTAAAACCACTAAGACTTTTTTTTATAAAAGAATTTATAATGTCTAAAACATACAGAGTATGTAAGTTTGCAGCTGCACTCACAGGTGCTCTGTGGTTCCTCGGCTCTCTTGCATAGGACAGCTCATAGATTTCATCCTCGGTGTAGTACAGGTCAAGAGACAGCTGTGTGGGAGAAGCAGCGAAACATTTCTTAGTCATATTTCATGAGGAATACTGTAAGCTAACCCCCACTCCCCTTATCACCCACACCTAGTCTGAATAAAGTAAAATTAAATACTAAAGGTGTTAGCGCTTTTTGTCTGTAACCAAGTAAAACACCCACACGTCTCACTGCCTCAAGTGATAAGACAGAGGTCAGAGGGAAAAAAATCACTTCAGAAATCCGCTTGTACAATATAAAATTGAAATGTATTAAAGCAAAAATAGCCCAGTTTCATTTCAGAGAATATTATAAGTGAATACAATGATAAAATGCTCTTTAAAAAAAAAAATGCCAGTCAGGAACAGGTGATTTTGAGCTTGTATACAGTATAAGGTGTTTTTTTTAGATTATTAAGTACATATACCTTTGTGAAGTTAAAGATATTTGAAAATTATGCAAACTACTATGTTTCTTGGGTTCAAATCCAAAACTATGTTTTTTTTTTATTTAGGAATTATATGCATGGCTTAGTTTGTCTTATTACACACATGCACATACACTAAACACTGCAGATTGCATAACTGATATCAACCTGAAAATAAATTGTGGGGAGAAAACTTTTAAAAAAATGCTTACGGTTAGTAATTGAGCTCACACCAACACACAAACACACACACACACACACACACACACACACACACACACACACACACACACACACACACACACACACACACACCCTCAGGAATATAAATTGGTTTAGTCTGTTTTCATCATTAATATTTATACTGCTAATTAAACAAACATACATACATAAATATATTACGTCTTTTTGAATTTGTAATCCTACAAAGAGATGAACTGGGTAACTTAGACTTGCATTCCCAAGCATGCATTAATCAGAAGAAACTTTACTGACTGTCAGTAAGTGCACAAGGTCTTTATTTGCATCTAGAAGTGGTAGATTCTGCTGCAGTTGGATGAGTTCATTTATGTGGTTGTACAGGGCCTGAAGTTTCTGTACATTGATCTTGCCATTTTCCATGTAATCAGTCATGGCCTCATTCACAGCAATCAAGTCTTTCAGATGGACGCCCAAGATAGGAATCTTGAAGCCTGTGGATTTGCTGTACGCTTGTCTGTAATTCTCATAGTTTCGAGATGACGAGAGCAGATCTGTCATTTCGTTTAGGACCTGTGAAGGAATAAAAGGAAAACAACTCAATCGCTGGACCTGTCTGATTCATCTCGATACTCAACTTCTGCTTGGTGCTTCTGCACTTTTTGCCTTCGATTTCCAAGTTCTAGAACATAATCTCACTTGAATACAGTAAACACTATCTAAGGAATGCTGTGTACTATTTAAAGATTGATGCTCATACATCTATTTATAAAGCTAAAGAATTTTCATCATGCCATGTTGTTCATCAGCACTGTCGCTTAACTAGGGATATAAATCTACATCTAGATTATACAGTTGCTTTGCGCCATTTTCTATAAGGAACGTCAAATGTAAATAAATTGTATTCCATGTCATGTATATGACCAAGACAAACACACAAATTTGAGGCATAAATAAAGAAATAATTAGATTTATATAACTTTTAGACCAGTATTCTCACTTTAATGCTTAAGTTAATTGGTAGCTTCGTTAGCAATTAAAGTTCAGGTTCTAGGTGACATTTATCAGTTTCATATGATTAAACAGGGATTTAAAGTCAATATCAGATATTCTGATAGTTGACCACAAAATTCTGATAACATAAACAATTAGACAGACCATTTTTGGATATCATACCTTGGTAGTTTCAGTTGGCACGTGAGTACACGTGTCTTTTAGGCGGGAAATAGACGTGTGACAGATGCCCCCCACAACAGCCATAAGAGAGTTAAAGTTCTGCATCTGCTGGAGGTTCTACAGCAGTGGAATACAAAACATTACCACATGGCACCAAAATATTAATAATCATGTATGGATTTGCCTGTTGCCTGTGATTTGTGCTGTTGGATGGATATTAACAGCATCATGTGACATGGAATATACATCAATTAGCTCATAACACTAAAACCACATGTCTGATATTGTGTATGTTTCACTAGTATTGCATGGATTCCACAAGACCTCTGAAGGTATGCTGGCACTAAGACGTTAGCAGTAGATTTCTGTAAGTTGCCTCCATTGATTAAACTTGTTTGTTTCAGAACATCTCACTAATTGAATAAGATCGATTAATTTTTGCTGGCTATCACGACACATTGGACTATTTGTTATGTCCCTCAAATAATTTCTGAATCATTTTTCAAGGAAACCAGACAAGATAGCCTTTTCTCCCCACATGCATCAGTAAATCTTTGGTGTCCATGACTCTGTTGTTGGTTCACTGGTTAGTTTTCTTTGAACCACTTTTATTAGGTTACAACCACTGGGTACTTGTGGGTTTTTTATTCTAACACATCAAATTCAAGAAATGACTGAATTCTTGCTGCGTAATATATCCTGCTACTTGACAGGTGTCCTTGTCATGAGATAACTAATGGTATTCTTTTTACCTTTTAGATGTTTTATTTTTATGGCTGATCATGCCATTGCTCAGCACACTGGGACATTCCTGTGTGGGTTTTGCTGACAATCCGATTAAGATACTCATTACGTGCACTATATTACCGGCAGAGTTGGGGTCTAAATCATATTCATTTCTCACATGGCTTTGTTTTGAGTCTGAGTGTACAGAGTCATTTGAAATCTCAGTTTTAGCTGGTAGTCACAACTTCTTATCAGCATACTGAAGGCGATAATTATCTCTTTCTACATGTAATATCTTCACTAACACAGGAAATTCCTCATACTATAAATAAATTTGAATTGTAGTTACTTTTAAAGCCCTGCTACAATCTTAGTAGTAATATTAGTAATGTAGGACATATCTACTGGATTTACTCTTTGCTGATTATTTATTTATTCAATTTTGTTGAATGAATCAGGTAAATTAAAAGTTGTTGAGGCTGCTGAAACATGTTACCTGTGCTACGTAGATGAACTTGGTGAAAACCTCGGCTCTGAGCTGAGGGGTCGGCCGACTGAGCACCATGAGCTGTACCCATTGGGAGATACCATTGCACAATGCAATGGAACGTTCCATCGTGGGGTTCTCTGACAAACACTCATTTCTGACATATTTCTGGTAATCTGCAAACTGAAATAAATACAAATTTCTTACATATGTATGAACTTATTAATACTGATCATGTCGAATATATTACATAATCACTTTTTGTTTGCATTAACTAATTTGAGGGGACGTATTGACCCGTGGCTAACATAGAAAAATGCTTAACAGAATAAGGGGCAAATTATGCATTTTGTATTATCTTTATTTTCAATATCACTAATTTGCACTATAAACTCTGAACCATTTCTGTGGAAAATGAGTGCTATCCTTGCAGCTGCACTTTTTGTTTAAAAAAAAAAAAAATCTGACAAAGTTTGTGTTATCAAGTCTTTGTTACTTTTCTCACCTAGGGTGAGAATATAATTTGCACAACAAAATAACATCCAACTTATGAACCGGACATCACCGGAGGAGCAGATTCTGATTTAGATAAAGAATCCCTTACAAAACTAAAGATAAACATGGTGGGAATTAAAATGTACACAAGAGCTTACAGAGTAAAATAGTGTTATATCCTTAATGAAGCGTAAATTGCAATGAATTCTCCCTAGAAGGTGCTAGGTGGCAGACATGTCATGATCCGATCTAAATCTGTAGTGTTTATGGATATATTTTGTATCCACCTTAGGCGTAGATCTGTTTGTCTGCTGAAGCACATGAAGACGGAATATATAATGAGGAAAGTCAGATTAAACAAGAGTTTGACTCTAGGTCCCAGAGTCACAGCCCAAGATTTTCACACTTATTGTTATGCTTGAAAACGTTAATAAACCAGTTTTAAAAATAGAAACATAAAAATTGTATTAAACAAATATTACACACATTTTTTATTCTTAGATGTTAATTTATACGCTACCCATTCAATGCCATTGTGGTTTACACACATTAATAAAGATTGTTGCAGCTATACAGTATGTCTTTACAATACTCACAGATATCCTGCAGAAAGATTTGAACTCCAAGTAGGTGAGATGTTCAGCTAACTCCACTGGCTCCAAATGATCAAACAGCAATGAAACCTTACGCTTCCTGCTGCTTCTGACTTTGATTTTCTGACTGGCTTTTTGAGACCACGCTCTGTCTCCCCTAACCAGATTGGCATAGAGATCAGACACGAGCATTAATTAAGTAATAAAAATATGTAGTATTTTCTCTGAATAATAAAAGGTTTTTTTTGTCTGGTATTGTCTGAATATTGCTTAAACAGTCCATTATATTTCATCTATTATTACATCACTTACATCCATTTGGTTTGCAGTAAAGAGCAGAGATTTTCCTGTCCATGTTCCTTCATAAGCTCCTTAAACTGCTCCAAAGTTTCAGCTAGACAGCTGTGCAACTGGAACATAGTCCAGAACTCACTTATCCAATACCTATAAAGAAAATGTACATGGTAAACCAACTGAAGTCAATTTTATTTTCGTGCAGCCTTACTCCTTCACATTTAAGGTCAGCTCTGCTGAATATGCTGAATATGGACATATGAAATACATATTGCTATCATAGCGATGCAAATGCAATGCTAACATTGAATAATATTCATAACGTGAATTCTAATTGTGCTGCTACTTTATGTTAACAAGGATTCATCTAAGAAAGACAAAAATTATTTGAGTAAATGTTATTTGTTAAGGTCTTAAATTTTGAATGAATACAAGTACAAGCTTGATTTTTTAGATAAGTAAAGACAAGAGGAGAGACACAGAGACAAGAGGAAAACTTACCTCATGAAATAACACATTTTCAGGCACATTGTAGACTTTTCAACCTCCAGTGTATTTTTGAAGGTACAAAAATACAATTTAAGGAGCACAAGCAAAAGGAAATGGACAACAAGTGACATACAGGGAGTGCAGAATTATTAGGCAAATTAGTATTTTGACCACATCATCCTCGTTATGCATGTTGTCTTACTCCAAGCTGTATAGGCTGGAAAGCCTACTACCAATTAAGCATATTAGGTGATGTGCATCTCTGTAATGAGAAGGGGTGTGGTCTAATGACATCAACACCCTATATCAGGTGTGCATAATTATTAGGCAACTTCCTTTCCTTTGGCAAAATGGGTCAAAAGAAGAACTTGACAGGCTCAGAAAAGT